>JANDJT010000092.1:16277791-16291438 GCA_024331685.1 Stegophilus panzeri | reverse complement strand
TGCATGGCAGCTCTGCTACCACTGGTGTGTGAGTGTGTGTGTGAATGGGTGAATGAGACACAGTGTAAAGTGCTTTGTAGAACCGCTAAGTTTTAAAAAGTGCTATATAAGTGCAGACCATACTTTGAAAATAGCATTGTTTCGTCTGAGAAAAACTGCCAGAGTGATCACATGTTTCACTTCAGTGCACATTTTTCCCCTCAGTGCACATTTGGCTCATATATTTTGCATCATTGATCAACACGCCGAGTCAAAGCAGATAAAATAAATATCGTCTAATTGCCGATCATCACATGCTGTATTTATTCCAAAAGTCCGACGATCTATAGACGGTCGATCCTCCCGTCCCTAAGACACACAGCTCTGGTGTCCACTGCATGAGTGATTGTGCTCTCTTGTCCACTCTGCTCTGTGTAAAGGGATGCAGCGATGTAAATGCATCTCCAGAAGGCGCCTGATGACTGTGCAGCGAGCCCACGCTGGGCCTTTAGTGAGCAAAGAGCTCAAGGCCCACGGCACACACACACACACACACACACACACACACACACCCACACACACAGGACCCAGGCATGACGCAGCTCTTCACAGCACTCTGCTGCACGTGGATCCATAGAGAGGACAGCTCACTGCTGCAACATGCCAACATCTAGCTCCCACTCCTCTCAACTTTGCTCGATGAAACTGCTCGAATGCTAATTCAAAGTAGGTTAACACTGTAAATCATTTATAGACCTTCAGTCTGTACATCATTTATAATTTAATATACTGAATGATACAAAATCAACAGTTGCAACCAAGAATTCTTATAATCATCATATGAAGAGAGTCTGTCATGGTGATGTTTTGACTTTACACGTGCATTTTATTTATTTTTTTCCCCCTGAAGAGTTTTGAAAAGAGTGTCTGTCTTTTATTAAATTTTGAACGTTGCCATATCATAAGGTTGCCATAAGACCACGTTTTTATACGGCCTTCAACGGGTGTGCCATGTTTCAGCTTCTGTTTGCAGCACTGCAATGCAGTCACTGATAATAACTCATTCATACAAGATTATTTCTCCACATTCTGTCTATACAAAACAGTAGATTTAGAAAAGACAGCCATATGCACATCTGTAGACTTTATGTCCTTGATTAATTGATTCAATTCATTAGGTACTAACAAAGATCTCTTTTCAGCTTATTATTCTCATTACTGTATGTATTCAGGTATCTGTCCTTCAAGTGAACCACCTTATGTGTGACTCATCTTGGAGTCAGATTAAACATTTTTTTTCCCAGACCAAATGTTGGAGTCATTTGTGGAAAATTTTGAGCATAGCCCTCGTGCAGTATTCCACTGCTGTCAAAATGGCCATGTGTATTTAGTAGCATGCGTCACTGATGTGCCATACCTGTCTGAAAATGATTTCGTTACAACTATAATAGTATCTTAACAGTGATTTTCTTGATTGAGTAAAAACATAGAAACCGGAATAACTCAACATGTTAGAATACACACAGTATATTGAATTTTTTAATTTAATTTGGTCAATGTGAACAAGTCTACACCATGGTGCTTTTAGTTTTACTCATTAGTAAATGAAATCCAGGTTTAAATGGATGAGAATAATACAGCATGACTTCAATTCTGGCACCTTCAATTGGATTTGAATTTCTATATTGATTGGACTATTTATCTTCTAAGTAATTTCAGCTGGCAGCCTTGCCAGTCCAATTTCATGCTAAATCCCTGCTGTAGAGAGCTCCAGGCTTGCAAGAGTTTCCAAGGTCACAGGAATTCTGATAACATGCACAGAAAATTATATCATATACCTTAATGGCTATGTGTAGCACTTCTGGCTGAGTGATAAAGATGGTTTCACTGCGCAGGATTTGAAGCAACCACAGATATGTGGACATTATGCATAGTTAATAAACAGCGTGGTTGAATTCTTGAGTCTGACTGCTCCAAAGGTGTTGATTAATTCTCTATAACAGCACAACCCTGACAGTAGTGCCAGCTGTAAGGCAAATCACAGGTTTATATTAATGTGCTCATTCCTAGGGAATTGTATGGTGGGTGTTCGATGCAATCTAAGCCTGATAAACAGATTAAAAAATGTATTTTTCTATAAAAAGAAAAATGTATAATTGTTGAATTGGTTATGCTTTCTGTAAAATGCTTCCTTATAGAAGGAGTCTCCAGTGTCAGCTGGAATAAGACAGAAGCTGGTGAGGAAACCACTGTTTATAGCTGCTTTAATGCAAGTGATAACAGGATCTAAGTTGTGTTTTGCGGACATTCCGCAATGTTAAATGGAAGCGTAAATGGATAAAAAGCACCATGTTTCATTCTTTAACGAATAAAAATGTCATTGATGACATTTCTTACATTTTGATTCGTCGAAGAAAATATTATTGTTGTTATTTGGTCATTTTGAGCACATGGGGGAATTTGTTTTTCATATAGTGTCAAGGTCACTGATGTACTGAAATGGGAAAGAAAGATTTTGACATGTTTCTTATTGTACAGTGGTCAGCTTGTAGTGCAGTTAGACACAAATATACCAACAACTTAGCCTGTCCTGATGAAATGATGAAGTAATACACCATAGGTGCACACTCAGATGGATATGTAATTTTATAATGTAATTAGAGGGGTAGAGACTTCTTGATGGCTGACTGTTAATATAAACAGTAAATATGATGGTATATTAAAACGGTCTACTAAAAGTCAAGTGCTCTAATGAACTCCTTGCCTGTGTGTGTTTGTGTGTAATAACCCAGATTTGCAGCTCTTTCCTGAATATTCCCTTCTGCTTTTGAATTGTGTGTTGTACACTGCATATGATGTGTAGATATTTTTCTCTTCCGCCCAAAGGCGAGCTGCACAGCCTCTACCACTCGCAAACACGTCACCAGCTACTCTTGCATATGCCTGGCAACAGGCTTTTAGTTAATATGTGATGCAGCTCTTCATGGCATGGATTTAAATGCACCTTTTTTTCTGGATTTTTCTTTTTGACTCACATGTTAAGAGTTAAACTAAACTGTTCATGTTGAGTACAGATTTTTCCATTACATTGGCCTTAAAATCAGAATGACTTCGATTACTAGAAAGCTTTTCAACCACACAATTCTGCTGGAAAACCAATTTGATTGGAAACATCATTTTTGTTTGTTTGATTTTGTAGTGGAGTTCTGCTGTCCTGTCAGAGAAGACTAAATAATGTTCAGTTAGTCATGTTCTGTCTTTTCAGTTCTCTAACATAAGATAGGACGAAAATTATAAAAATGCAGGACTAAGAGTGTATCCATTTCAATACACTATTAAAAAAAATGAAACAACAAAAAAAGAATGTTTGAAACTAAATTCGAAATTATCTGTGGAAATCCTTTTGTTGTCTTGAAATAAACTAGTATTGTCGTGTAATATCAGAGAAGGAACTCTGCACTACAGTTCCCAGCAGCCACTGCACCTCAGCATCACGGTCACATGACCACCTGCACCTGAATCACTTTCATATTAACAAGCACTTATGTGTATATTAGCCACAGTTTGCACTGCTCTCCTTCTCCCAAAAGAATAAACATAAAACAAAGACCATAATCCCAACGACAGAGAAAGACATTAACTGAAGCGCTTGACCTGTAGCTGCATGTTTTTTTTTTTTTTTGCACTATGCTGCTGCCACATTATTAGCTGATTAGATAACTGCATGAATGCGCAGGTGTACAGGTGTTCCTAAAAAAGTGGATGGTGAGTTTAGGTCCCTGTTTGTCAGGACAGAGGTTTGGAGTCAGTCATTAATAGATAATTACATATATTGTATAGACATTTCAGGATTTTGTCTATTGTGGTGTTCTGTACATGTATATAATTCATAGTATGTATATAATATAAAGTATGTAACATTGTACCATGGACAAACCTGATGTGATAGTGCTGGATACGGCTTAATATTTATTTTAAAGCAGTTTATTTAATCTTCTTGTCTACTTTTTGTTAGTAAAAAACAAAACAAATCATGTCTTGTGGAAATAATCTTCAAGTTCTGCTTTTCTTCAACATGCTCATGTTCACAAAATCCATATGTATATATGCATAAAACTAGAAGTGAAAGTGTTTGTTTGACCTACCTAAAATGTTGACATCCAGCCGATTCTGTGCAGAGTTCTTCAACAACTCCCGGAGAAATGCCGTTAAATAGTTAAAAACATTTTTATGGCACTGGGGTAACACAGAAATAATCTAGAAACAACAACAACAACAAAAAAGCTTAGCTGTAGTTTGATGTACAAATTCTCAGTACAATACAAAGAATCCCTTCTTTTCAACATATGTTGTGCTTAAAGCAATAAAAGCATTTACAGTAAATACACTGTATATATTCTTTAAAAGAGACGCAAACCTGTTTACACTGTCTGCTGTTGTAGCAGCAGTCCAGACATTGTTGGTACAGAGAGTAAGGGACTACTAGTTCAGGAAGGGCATCAAGGAAAAGAAGCAGGGCTTCAGCCACGGAGTGGTTACTTCCCGCTAGTTATTTAGTCAAAGGTGTGCAAAAAATAGAACAGACAGCTTTTATGCAGAGTTTAATCAAATAATAACATTACAAGTCAAAAGTGTTTAAAGGATACAGAGAAAATCAAGTGAGCCTGGGTCTAAACAATCCCTGATCTCCTCAAATTCACTGCGTAGTCCTGGCTGCTGAAAGATGTCTTCCTTTAGTAGAGAAAGACAAACGCAAGACAAGGAGTGCAATTAACATGACCGTGATTCAGGTGCAGATGTTCATGTGACCGTGATGCAGTAAGGTGCAGTGGCTGCTGGGAACTGTAGTCCAGTGTTCCTTTTCTGATATTACATGACAAGTATTTTCCTGAACAAACCAGTTTACTGTATATAGTATGAAATGACAGCTTTTAAAACTTTGAACACAGGAAGTATCAAAAATCGAATCAAACCTTGACCACAGAATTGAATCTGTGTATCATTACCCCACTATTAAGAATCCTATATTTATGGTAATACTCAGTGATGGCTGATCATGATATTAGACATGACGGCTAGATTCAAATATCTATCAATATCTCGACAGTGAAACTATTCAGGTTGAGCAATGAATTATATCACTGATATACTGTCTCACTGATGATAAAAATGATGTGGGGCAAACTATTAACTGTAACCCTAAGGGGCTTAACAATAAACACACACACACACACACACACACACACACACACACACACACACACACTTATAGGCCAATAGGCAGCTGCATTTGTGATTTCAAATTTTTTTTTTAAGTGTTTGAAGTGTGTGATGCTCTACAGGGTTTGAATACCAGACACGGTAGACAGAAAGGTTGTAACTTTTTCATTCAAACTAAAAAAACCCTAAACTTATGCTTCTGTCATCTGTCCTTTTGTGTAATTGGTACTTTGATTGGACCATGTTTAGACCATCTACTTTGGTTTCTTCTCCAAAGGCATTTTGTTAAAAAATGATAGGATATATAGTATATAATCCATCTTGTTTACATTCATTACACCTATGACTGTATTTCACGTGTGCCTTCTTGATCACTGCTGATGACGTGTTATGGATGTGTCAGTGAAGCGGGCTGAAAACTGTCAGCTCAAATGGAGATTGAATCTTGGGAGTGTTTCAGACTGTTTAATCATCTGATGCAGCTGTCACTGATAGACTGCATGAATCTACATTCTGGGCTAGAAAGAAATCAGCCCCAGCCTTGCTTCTTCATACTATTCTGTGTGTTTTTCTTATGGCTAATGATAAAAAATGAAAAAATTTTGTTATTTTGTTAATAGACAAATAATGGGATTTGGATGTAGAAAATGAAACATAATGCTTTTTTTGGGTGGGCTCAGCCCTGCTAGCACATTTACACCATAATAATATAAAAATTTGCATAATAATATAGGTTAGTAATTTTTTTGTCTTCTTGAAGATTTAGGGCTGAAGATTTGGTACAGGTTTAAAATTGAAGGGTCAGTAGTTTGGAGTGGCATGGGGAACTTGTTGACTTGTCTTTCTAGAAGAAATTGCAAACAGTTCAGGTATCAAACAATACATAATCTCAATGCTTAAACAAATGACAAATACGCTTACTTGGTAAACAGCTCCAAGTTGGCAAAGGCAAATCGATCATTTGGTTATTCAGATGGAAAATGCTCGCTTTCCTTCTGATCAAGCAGTAAGAGCTGAGTAATTAAAGAGAATTAATTAAGCTTGTTGTGGTTCTGCTGGCCATCTATCGCATTAATTTTAGTAGAGGACCAGACGATTCATCACTTTCTACTTCTCCATCATCTGCATAGAGCTGAATTATGCATTGCTTTGGTGAGAAATTTAATTTTTACCATAATTCACTGTAGCACAGACTGAAAGCGATCTGCACTAGTACTGAGATCTAGCTTTTTTTCCATGTTAAATTCTCTGTTCTCTATTCTCAATTGTAAACCTATAGTGCATTTAAGAATACAAAGTAGATTTACAGAAATGCAGATTGAAATTGTGATCCTAATGAGCAAGCCAGAGGAGATCGTGGCAACAACAACAAAAACAAAACTCATTAAGACATCATGAGGAAGAAACCTTGAGAGGAACCCATCCTCGTCTGTGTGACACCAGATAGTGGAGTTATAAATCATTACAATATACTGGTGTAGAAGAGTAAAGTCAATCTGTACCAAATGTGTTGAAGGAATGAGCAGGTCATATGAGCAGATTGTCAATAGGATGAGCACAGGACAGTCTTTAAGATTACAGCAGCAGTTCTTCTTTACAGTCTACACTCACTTACTAAATTATTCATGGTCCAGTCATAAGATATAATGCACTGAAGTTCAGTTGTATTGAAGCGTTAAGGGAGTAATCAGGTCCTTAAATTTCACTTAGACATGTTCATATTTTATTTGGGAGCTGGTTCGTAGTAGACCCATGGTAGCCCACTCTTCATCAAGTAGTAATTAGCAGTTTTCAAAAGGCCTTGCTATGCTATTCTGGGAGTGCTGATAATTACTGTTTTGCTGCCAGCCCCGAGAGAGAAGTGTAGGGCCTAAAGGAAGCACAAACTGAAATATGCTTTTTTTTTCACTTGATGGGTTCTGGAGAGAAGTGAGCATGGTGTTTTTAGTAACATAGGTTACAGAGGTTAACCCTCGTGCGTCAATTAAAAAAAAGTTGCACCTAGGTCCATAGAGGACAAAAATGTCCATGTCCAAAAACTGTCATAAAAATATTATATATTAATATTTTTTTTCCACTTTCACTAACATCGATTTTTTTCTACCAGCATCAGTTCTAATCATAATTACCAAACATTCATTCATTTTCAGAATTTTAACCCTTTAAACGCCAGTTTCTTTACATAATGCAAAAATCTTCAAAGCTCAGTAATCTTCTTTGACTCATATACATGGGGTGGGATTTGTGATTTCCAGTACAATATCATTTCTTTCTTTCAAACTGTTCAAACACACATACAATTTTCAGGACACACATACAGACCACAACTCTGATATCCATACAAACACACACACGGTTATAGCTGCATCATTTATTCAATTGGTCTGCAGTGCTGTATAATACAGCAGAATCGGAATCAGAAAAAAGTGAAAGCATGGATTTTCCCCACAGGCTAAACCTGAGAAAATACTACACATTTCAGACAATTTTTTAATATTTTGAAACCTTGTCAACAAAATAAAAGCCTTTTAACACAGAATGTATGATTTTATGCTTAAACGTCACGGGGATTAAATATTGCAGTTTGAATGGGTTTCAATGGGGACATTTTTGTCCTTAGCGTCCTGAGTGTAACTATTTTGTGTACCTAGTTTAAAATAGATTTATGAAAGCAAATGAGGGTGAAATATTAAAATTCCAATAAAATACACACTGTTGTTTGCATTAACACAGACAAAATGATTTATAAAAAATTAAAAAGACAAAAATATCCATAAGGATGCACAAGGGTTAAGGTTTAGTCAGAGGTCACAACCTAACTGGAACAGAAATTTAAGTGGAAGGCTTTTTCAAGGCTTTTTGAATGAGGGTTTTTATAAAAGAGACCTGAATTAATCCATTCCAGTGGCTTTACATAATGGTTTTCAGGCTACATAACATCTGTATAAGCCCATCATGCCAACTGACATAACCTTTTATTTTGCCTTTCTCCTGTTTTCATCATTGTGGATGTAGAAATGAGTCATGACCAGGGGCATTAGCTGGACTGTTAATTATCTGGGGCTGAGTCCAGATTCTTCTCCATCAAATTTTTTTTTTAAAAAAACGTACTTCTCAATAGTCTGTTTCCATGCATTTTTCTCTTCTTGAATGTGAGGGCTAATTGCTTAAAATTTTTTTTAAATTGAACAAAAAGTTGGATTCATCATAAAACTTGCCTCGGGTGTTATCACTGTTTGCAGGACTAACAGACTGATAAAATATAAAACTTTTTGGCTATCTAACACGAGACTAGGCTAGTTTGATGTCGCTACCCAAGGGGCAACTAAGCTATCATTGTATCATTAGCTGCTACAGTGCCATGCAAAATACGTTAACTGTCCTTATTCTCTGATCATGTTCACGTAGCTTGGAACTCATATAGCCATTTACACACCTTGTTTTCCCGCTCAGCATGAGAGGATGTTAGTGTTTCAGTTTCAACCCCTTGTTAGTCTTTAGTGTCTTGGTTAGATCACATCTTCACAAGAACGTGACTCTGACATACCAGAGGTACACTAAGATACAAATTAATTTGTCATGACGTTTGCAACAAATTCCGACTCTCAGCTTTCACTTTTGATTATTATTCCTTTATTCTCCTTAATAAATTTTAAAAAGCACACTAACATTTTTGTATATTACATATTAGGCTATAACATAACATGACGTCTTAACACAATATTATGTCAATAATCTGTCACTTGTTTCAACTTGAAATGAAAATGCATCCTTGTGTGCTGGAATAATCCTTTATAAATGTATAATTATGGTCAGTATCTGTGAAGGGTTTTTGTAGGTGTCTTATAGTCCTATGAACACTATGTAACCCTGATTAAAGTTTTTTGTGATAGTATTTATGCCTTATACAAATGTACACCTGTATTTTTTATATGTAATATATTGTATTAAAACACTAATATCTTTTAATATTTTACTTATTTTTTCAGTCGTAATACTCCTTGTGAATGATATGCAGCCTGTATTGTGTTCTTCTCCACAATTGTGGTTTAGATAGATCAGGTTAAACCTGAATTGTGCATAGTAATTGCTATAAAGTGGCAACCAGTGCTCATTTTGCCCTCTGGGTTTATGGGTTTAGACTTGTATAGATGTCTGATATTAGGAACTGGAGGTACTGGAGGTAGAATTTACTCTTAGTCACTCATCACATATCATGTGACTGTACATGACAAACATGCAGATTCCTGGGAAATTTTCAGCGGTTTATGTCTTTGCATGCAGTTTCAACAGAAATATACTTTGTCATATTCCTCCATTCATAACAGCTATGCTTTTTGCCCCTTAGGATAAGACGTACATGCTCACAGTAACCTAAAGCTCCCTGGTCCTTTTCATTTTCCCCGTCTTAATTTCCCAGAGGCTAGACAGAGTGACCTAGCAAAGCCTTAATTTTTCAGAGCACTCATAAATGTGGTGCCAGTAGGGCATTGTCAAGGGCATGTTTTCAATCCGTTGCTTGGGCTGACCGTTGCCTTGAGAGGTTTGTTAAAACCTAATAATTTCTCCCACAGACATGTACCTGTCAGTAGGGTTGCCCATAAAACTCACATATCTGAGAAAGTCATTCAGGTATAGTTCCATGCCTACATGTGGCCTAACCCCAATCTCCCAGGGACTGCAGATCTATTGCTTCTTTCATCTCAGCTGAAAACCTTTCTCCTCAGACAATATTCTTCTTCTTTTTCTCTCCTTAAAGGTGATTTTTGTTTAATTTGTGTTACATAAGGAATTTTTGTAAGCGACATTGCATGTTAGAAAGGCACAATTTAAATTTAACAATAAAAAAATAATAAAATAAAATAAGTTAGGACTTAAACATGATGCGATGGGATGGTATGATGCCACCCTGGAGTTTTATCGATAATTGTTTTCCATTAACTGCACATCCCAAAGGTGTTGTATTTCCCTTATACAGCAAAATGTGCCACCGATTACAATTTTAAATGATTAAAAGAATGACCTGGAGTACATTTTATAATTTACATTTAATGTGGCATGTCCATGAGACAAGTTCATTCCTGTTATTTAACTAGATTATAGTTTTTTGCACCGTGCTTCTTTACTTTATTTTATTTTTATTGTATTCATGTTATCTATCTATCTATCTATCTATCTATCTATCTATCTATCCATGATCTCTTATCTCTTATCATATAACATATATGACATAAGATATAATCTTATCTTATAACACTAGCACCATTATCGAATTTGCGGATGAAACGACTGTGGTGGGGTTGATCACCAGAGGCGATGAGTCTGCCGACAGAGAGGAGGTACATTATTGATTTCAGAACTCATTATTGATTTCAGATACAAGCGGGATGTTCATACACCACTAAATATCAATGGGAAGATGGTTTAGAGAGTGTCTAGCTTGAAATTTCTGGCCACACACATCTCAGAGAACCTCTCATGGATGATAAACATCATGGCGCTAGTCAAGAAGGCACAAAAGCGGCTGTACTTCTTAAGAAGGCTCAGGAAGGTAAATCTGTCACAACGGCTCTTGGTGTCATTCTACCGCTGCTCCATTGAGAGTGTCCTCACACATGATATGTGTGGTATGAAGGCAGCTCTGCAGCTGATAAAAAGGCCTTGCAGAGAGTCATAAAGACTGCACAGACCATCATCACAAACCAACAGTTACCTGCCCTGGACAACATATTTACCTCCCGTTGCCTGCAGAAAACACATAACATTCTCAAGCACTCATATCACCTTGCCCATCATTTGTTTGAATTGTTGCTGTCTGGAAAAATACTACAGGTCTATCAAAACACGCACCAGAAGATTCATGGACAGTTTTTATCCTAAAGCTATCAACCTTCAACTGAAAACACACCCTCCAACTACAACACATCCTTGATATGCAAGGAAAAGCATTCTTGTGCAATAACATTATGAGCACTTTATTTCATTTACATGGAATATGGCCTTTGTTTGTAATATGCACTCAGTTATTCTGTAACTGTATACGTTGGCAAGTCCATAATTTCATTGTATGGTTGTACAATGGCAATAAAGAAATCAAATCAAATCAAATTGACATTTTAGCAGCTATAAACATTTGTTCCCTCACCAGTCTATAACTTGTTATATTAAAGAGAATCTGCAAAACCTTCTATACTGAAGACTGTCATGTGTCTTCAGCTTTACTTGTGACTACCTCTTGCCGTTACAAAGCACTGACACTGGAGACTCCTTCTAAAGATGCTAAATAAATTCTCTTTACAGAAAACCTAACCATACAGTACAAACAATTTTTAAAAAGCCAGGTAGTAAAAACCTTACAGCATTGTTCAAACCATGCTGTTATAGAAAATTAATCGGTACCTTCTGACCAATCAGAATTGAGAATCCAACAGCACTGTGCTCTGTGAATTCAACAGCTCTTGCTCATGTTGTTACCAACCTCTTGCTATTCTTGCCTAAGATTAGGAAACATAGCTAGGTATATTTCAACATTGTTTGGCAAAGTCAGTGTTGGAATAGACAGTACAATAGATCTGGATTTACTGAGAGTGCCAACTGCAGCATGAGGTGATGGACAGCATCTCTCTCTCTCTCTCTCTCTCTCTCTCTCTCTCTCTCTCTCTCTCTGTCTTCTGTCTCTCTCTGTCTTCTGTGTCTTGGCTTTACTTACATACCCAGACACTGAGATTGTAATGACTCTACATATAAAAACATCCTTCACACTCTTCACACATAAGAAAAGAAAACACAACCTTATACATTTATTTTTATTAGTTTGAAGGGTTTCTTCGATTGCGCAGCGACATAGAAGAGGAATGAAGCATTGAGGAGGAGTGGGTGCGCTCCAAAAGAGACTGTCAAATAGGAGCATCAGATGACAGCACTGCAGAAACGTTCATCATGCCTCACGCTTCCTCGCTCTCCCACGCTCCCCCAGTGTGGGGATTGCAGTCCAGCTGTTCTGCCCCCTCATTTTCTCTGTTTTCATACATGAACAACTAAAGAATTTTAAAGACCCCACAGCAACCTTTGAAATTCAGTTAAGAATTCTTTTGTGAAGTTCCACAAATAGTCACACTTTTCGATGATTATTGAGAGCTTGACTTGTCTGGTGTGTTGTTGATACCGGTGCTAAATGCACATAAATTTGAATTAATTTATGGATTTTTTATTGCTTCCTTCAAGTCATTAATATGAGAACACAGAGTTTCACAACATTTCATTAACTGTATGTATGTAATTAAAAAAAAAAAAGTTATGTAAACGGGGGACATGGTAAACACAGAGTGGAGCCTTACACCTCCAGCCTTACACCGCCGGTGTTGTGGTTTTCAAATCCCGCCTCCTCCCTGTGTGTGCAGAGTTTGCATGTTCTCCCCGTGCTTCAGGGGTTTCCTCTGGGTTCTCTGGTTTCCTCTCCCAGTCAAAAGACATGCGTTGTAGGCTTATTGGCATCTCCAAAATTGTCCATAGTGTGTGAATGTGTGAGTGTGAGTGTATGTTAAATTTTTCCCTGCAATGGGTTGGCACCCTGTCCAGGGTGTCCCCTGCCTTGTGCCCAGAGTTCCCTGGGTTAGGCCCCAGGCTCCCCTGTGACCCTGTGTAGGGTAAGCAGTATCAAACATAGTATCCAAAAAAGTTATCCAACACCTATCACCCATGTGAAAAACTAATTGCCCCCTTAAACTTAAAATCTGGTTTTGCCACCTTTAGTAGCAATAACTGAAGCCTAACTGGAAATCAGTCTTTCACAGCACTGTGACCCACTCTTCTTTGCAGAACTGCTTTAGTTCAGCCACACTGGAGGGTTTTCGAGTATGAACTGCCCATTTAAGGTCCTGCCACAGCATCTTAATTTGACTCAAGTCAGGCCCTGAAGCAGAAAAGCATCCCCACATCATCACACTTCCACCACCATACTTGCCCATAGGTATGATGTTCTTTTTTTGGAATTCTGTGTTTGGTTTACACCAGGTGTAACTGTCTTCCAAACAGTTCCACTTTTGACTCATTAGTCCACAAAACATTCTACCAAAAGGTTTGAGGATCAACAAGGTATGTTTTGGCAAAATTCAGACAAGCCTTAATGTTCTTCTGGGTTAGCAGTGGTTTTTGCCTGACCACAAAATGAATTCCAAAAATGGAAAAATAGTGGAGTCATGAACAGTGACCTTTGTTGATGCAAGCGAGGCCTGTAGATCCTTCTGTGTTGTTCTTGGCTCTTTTGTAACTTCCTGGATGAGTTGTTGCTGTGCTCTGGGAGGAATTTTTGGAAGGTTGGCCACTTCTGGGAAGGTTCACTACTGTGCTGAGTTTTTCCATTTGGAGATATTGGCTCTCACTGTGGTTCTTTGGAGTCCCAGAGCCTTTGAAATAGCTTTGTAACTCTTCCCAGACTGATGTATTTCA
>JANDJT010000092.1:16247305-16276346 GCA_024331685.1 Stegophilus panzeri | reverse complement strand
CCTGCTGCAGGGAGGCATGAGGACTGCAGATGTGACCAGAGCAATAAACTGCAATGTCTGTAATGTAAGACGCCTAAGACAGTGCTACAGGGAAACAGGAAGGACAACTGATCTTCCTTGCAGTGGAAAATTACTTGTAACCATGTGTGTCCCCCAGACGTGATTGAGAACTTGCAAATGCCTTGGTGGAAGAGTGGAGGAACATCTCACAGCAAGAACTGACAAATCTGGTGCAGCCCATGAGGATGAGATGCACTGTAATACTTAAAGCAGCTGGAGGCCACCAGATTCTGACGGTTACTTTTGATATTGACCCCCACTTTGTTCAGGGCCTCGTTATTCCATTTCTATTCATCAAATGTCTGTGAAACTCGTTCAGTTTATGTCTCAGTTGTTGAATCTTTTTACGTTAATACAAATATTTACACATGTTAAGAAATTTGCTGGAAATAAAAGAAGCTGAATGTGAGAGGACGTTTCTTTTTTTGCTGAGTATATTATAAGATCATGTATTGGAGCTCATTTAGATATGTAAATCTTAATTAGCCTGCAATTTTATATTGTCAGAGACAGAACCCAGCATTAGTAGTAACACTAAACTATGCACTGCATAAACGCGAAGTGAATTAAAGATGGTTTATGGTTTGCAATATCATACTTTTATACTGAGTATTAAAATTGTAATCAATTATTCACAATAATTTTCTCCTTGCAGTGATATTTAGCTTATTATTATATTTCCTATAAAAAATGCACATAAACATTCACCATCTGTAAACCTACTTCAAACAGGAATTCACACAGCTGCCCTAAATGCCAAATAGCTTTCTGTTTACTGTTTATTCTCACCTTATAGAGTATAACATGACATGTATAACATGTACTACAATCAGTATGTAATGTGTTCTGTTCGCAATATTGAACATTCAGCTACAGAAAAGTGGGACTCAAAAGTTTCACATGTTTCATAATGTTGTGGTGATAATTGTGCAGAACTAATAATGGGATGCAGATTTGTTTTATATCACTATACTAGTGTTTTTACAAATGCATAAACAAGTAATACTGGAATGTATGGATGTATGTATGTATGGAATGTATGGATCTTGTTTCTTAGCTTGAAGCATGTTTATATTTAGTTAAATGTATACAGTCTGGGGAAAATGTGAGCAAATGCAAAGAGAAGTCTTCTCCCACACACTTTTTGGAATAATTCACTATTATTGCAGCTTTTTCTCTCAGTGGACAATCACTAGTGGTCACCAATTTTGTTCTCCAACATCTGCCTGAAATCTAAAAATTAGATTCCTAATGCCTCACACCTCCAGGGTTTGTATCTTGCCTCCGCCCTGTGTGCACGGAGTTTGCATGCTCTCTCTGTGCTTCGGGGGTTTCCTCCAGAAACTCCAGTTTCCTCCCACAGTCCAAAGACATTCATTTGTTGTAGCCTGATTAGCATTTACAAATTGTCCGTAGTGTGTGAATGTACACTGCGTTGTGTTGTCACCCCGTCCAGGGCGTCCCCTGCCTTGTGCCCTTTTATGGAAAATGGATGGATGGATGGATGGAACCTTATAATTAAATTTGCTTAACTTTTTTCACCACTTATGTTGAAAGTGTGATTACCATCCAACTGTGTGTGTGTGTGTGTGTGTCTGGGGGGGTGGGGGGTTAAAACCCCTCTTATTACTGGTGAATAACATTCATTAGAAACCAAATATCTGTTTCTATGCCACTGTATAAAATGGATACATGGATGGGATATTATGTTAACAATTTGAGAAAACGTATTGGCACCAGAATTAGCCTGTCCCAGCTGAGCCCTCCGTTTCTCTTTCCTCTCCTCTCTGTGGCCCTGAGGATGTTTTATGTACAGGGTGAGAAATGTTCCTCACTTAACAACTTCTGCTCATTTGGCAGCAGCAGGTGCTGCTCTGTGGGTCGCATCCGAGTGTCAGCTCAAAAATATGGCATGTTACTTCAAGGTTGTTTACTGAAGGCCTGAATCAGCATTCATGTTGACATGGTGAATTGTATCACACTCGCATATATTTTTCAAAACTTTGCATTTCACGAGTTCAGTACTTTGTATGCCTCCTTCCTTCCCACACCAGCTGCTTATAATTCACTTCAGACTCATGCAGCCTTTTTTAATCTCGCGATCCAAATATCATGGAATATGCCATTTATTTTGTAGCCCATCTTCAAAGCATTAAATGATACTCGGTTGAATTGTTTGCAGATTCTTTGTTGAGAATGATTTGCAGAAAGCCAAATAGGTCAGATGTACTATCATATTCTGTTTTAAAAGTGAAACAATCATATTCATATGTTTCATGGACATGCAGCTCAGTACGGAGGTTGAGTTTGTCTGTGTGGGGTTTCACATGTTCTAACAGTGTACATGTAAGTTAACTCTGGTGGGATCACCTCCAAAAAACATGAAGGTTTGTGGATTGGCAGGTCGACTCTAAATTGCTGCTAGGTGAGAATGAGTGTGTGAATGTATGTTTAGTGCCCTAAGATTGACTGGTGTGCCATCCAGGATGTGTTCCTGCCTCATGCCCCTTGTTCCCTGGATAGGCTCTGGATCCAGCATAACCATTACCAGTATAAAGTGGTTGCTGAAGATAATACACTCTGAGTTGTCAAAGCAAGCTAGTTAATATCACATACAAACAGTGCTATTGTATTAAGTTCAAAACATGACATAAAGGAAATGTAATTATTGCACTCATTGCAACTAATTGATTTTGTCATTGCTCTGTAACCCTAGTGCCACACCAATACTGTACCTTCCTGACTATCTGACTATGGATGAAATATGCATATGCACTGGGTAGGTCCAAATATTTTGGTTAGTTTCTATTTCAGGTTTCAAGAACCACCAGAAAACTACAAAATCATAGTCACACCCAGAAGGTGTTTGAAGGTGTTTACTCAAGGTTTGCATGCAAACTCGATGTATTAATGTTGTCTTAATAATGAAGAACATGTCTTAATAATGAATGTGTAGTTTGGGGTTTTTGTACATAAAAGTGAAAATACAGGGTATACTAAGGGCAGTTATTAAAATCGTGGGAACCTGTTTTTGTTATTTGAAGACAAAAAAAAAAAACCCAAAAAGAAGAATTTGCTGTCTTAATAAGAAAAGGTCATTGAAAACATGACTTAATATTTATATGATTTTATTTAGATTTTGATAATTCACTGATACATATAACTTTGATAATGATGGGGTATAATTTCCCCCACTGTAATGAAATAGTAGTCTGTAGTTCCTGGACCACACTTTAGGATCCACTATTATACTTTTTCAGCAATGAACTTGAAATTCACTGTCTTTCCATGTGATGTCATTTACACATTTTTTTGTAAATCATCTGCAGCACTAAGTGCACAGGCAATTTATCAGATTGTACAAGCAAATTGGGACCTTTTATTTGGGATCTCAGTAAATCAGATCACATCTGGGTCAAAGAAATGTGGAAACCTTGGAAATAATAACAAGACTGTCATTGATAGACTGCATGATGCTGCAGTCTAGGCTAGAAAGAAATAAGTCCCAGCCTCACTTCTTCATAACAATCTGTATATATATATATCCGCTTTAAGATATTTGTTAACAGCAAATAAACTAACGTGCATGCCAGAAATTGAACCTTATACTGATGGGTTTTTTTTTCTGAAAGAAATGGGAGGCTTAGCCTTGTTAGCTCATGTATATCAGCCAGCGAGCAATGGTGCAAATGTAGAAAGTTACCCAAAAATAGAAATCCAATTCCCAATTGGCTTATCCAATTTTAATGTTAAACGGCTCCCAGCACCTAAGCATGCACAGTTGGTTCTTGTCATTGATGGATGCAGCTTGCTCTTGGTCCTGTCCTAAAAGATGATGTGTGTTATTGGGTTGCCAGTTCTACTTTAGCCATTTGTTTTGCCACTGGGGCTGAAAGTAGGCCAGACTGTGCCTGAGAGCACGCACGCCAAATGATTCAGCAAGTCCCCATCTTACAGCAGACGCTCCAGGGTTCCTCCGGGGTTTCTCACAACTGGACCTTGATTATAGAAAAGAATTCTCTTTCTCCTCTCCTTGAATGGCTCTTTGCTAATCAGTGAGTATGTGAAGCCACTTCTTTACACCTGCAAACAGGTGAGATTCTGCATGTAAGAGAATCAGTAGCTTTTTATTTTTAAGTGGTATGATGAAAATCTGGTGGTAGAAAGATCACGTCTCAAAGTAGGTCTTGCAGACTCATACCAAGGTAAGTTTCGGCTAACAATGGGCATCCTGTCCCAAATATTCTTACACACACAGCAGCAGGTTTAATAGATGCTATATATTTTGCCCTGGGTGTCTAGTCAGTCCCATGAGATTTCAGTACAAAGAGAGGGATTAGGGGGAAAAAAGACACACACTGATAACTTTTGAGGAGGAGGAGGAGTTGGGGAAGAAGAGAGTGCTGAACCAGGCTAATCAGAGCAGGGAAATGAGGCGAGTCCCGAGCGGCACAGCTCCGCCTGTAGGCCAACTCGTCCTTGACAGCTCTGATGGATAGAGCTATACGATCTCCAGAAAAAAAAAAAAAATGTGGAGAAAGTGGCAGACACACTGCAGGTGTGTCTCTATGGGGTTCTTCCTCTGCAATACTTGCTGGATTGCACCAACAGAGATGGAGGATGAGAACAAGACACCTGGAGGAAAACAAGATGGAAGAGGTCTCACTTGCTCCTTCTTCTTATGACCCTTAGAAAGACTTTTCATCCTTCTCCTTAACTGTGTAAACTCCCAGGGCCTTTCATCTCTCACTCTCACAACTACCAACCTTTATTATTTGTTTCACTGTGAATTATTACTAAATAATTCATAGTGGTTCTTAAAATGCTGTAAGGCAACAGAACAAATTTGCATTTGAAAATAAGCTGGAACTTTAGGGGGATAAAAGGTTCACATTTTTAGGGGAAAAGTATCTTCAGGGTTCTTTGGATGGTTAAGGTGTTCTAAGTTTGCTAAAGGCTCTACCTCAGGGAAAATCCTAATTAGCTGGAAAGGTCTCCCCCCTTCCCAGATGTCATTAAAATGTTCTGGAAAAGTTCTATAAATCTTAAAAGAAGATTAAAAGATCAAAATTAAAAACCCTGGTAGACATTCAAATCTTGCTAGGCAAATAAAATGAATTAAGAAACAAGCAAAACCCCATATGAACCATTAGCTAGCCGAATATTGTAATAGTCTAATAAATTATTATCAGTGAAAATGTAAATATTAAGGCAAAAAGTTTTATTAACATTTTATTGACATTTTCACTGGTCAACTTATTGATTTTTTAAGGTTAGTGACAGGTGAGATCCAACATGTAATAGACACAGCATCAAAACATGGCTGATTCATCATTCATTTCCCATCATACCTGTCACGCTTACGTTAAATGTCACCTGATTACTGGTTACACACACTTGGAATCAGTCACACCCACACACCAGATAATGATTCCAAGCCTTTGTATTTTGTGCAAGCCACCTGGTCTTATTTCTGTTTTATATATATATATATATATATATATATGATTCTCGTTTTGTACTCTGAAAGTGTGTTTGCAAATCGCCTGTCCCACATACTTTTTTATTTATATTTTCTTGATTCTGGCTAATGTTTTGGATTTGCCTACCTGTTGTTATAAAATCAACCTGCACTTTCAACTGCCTCTGACACCTCTGACATTTAGTAGCTTATTAATATGAAGGAAATCTGGTGGTAGCAGGATCACATCTCAGAGCAGGTGTTTGGATAGTTAATTCTTCTTATTCGGTTAAATACCCACTTACTGCTAACAATACCCGCAGTTGTAGGGTTCTACATAAGACCACTGAGTTAAAATCAACTTTATTATCATTATACATACTACCCAATGATATGAAAGAGTGAACGCTTCATATTTCACTATAAATAAAAACACACGTAAAAAAATCCAAAAACAAATACAACCACAATACTAATCTCTATCCATCCTTCCATCTTCTATACCGTTTTATCCTTTTCAGGGTCACGGGGAAACCTGGAGCCTATACCAGGAAGCATCGGACACAAGGTGCGGTACACCCTGGACAGGGTGCCAATCCATCGCAGGGCACACAGTCGCACACACATTCACACACCCATTCATACACTACGGACACTTTGGACATACAATAGCAATCTAAACCACAATATAAAGGTTCTTAAGAAGTAAAGTAAAGTATTGGTTGAATTATAACCCACAGTTTGTGAAGTAGCACAGATCTGATTCAGGTACCAAAGAAATAAACATTAAAGTCAATAATACAGTTTATGCAAAGCTCTAAAGTGCAGAAAGTGACTGAGTGAGGGTTTGCTAGAGGAACAAACCAAATTAAATTTCATTCAATTCAATATATTTGCATAACACATTTAACAGTAGACATTGTCACAGAGGAATTTTACAGAAATCCAGATGCAGATTTATATTTATACCCCTAATTAACAAGCCAGATGCAAGAGTGGCAAGAAAAAACTCCAAGATGACATGAGAAAGAAACCTTGTGAGAAACCATATTCAAAAGGAAGCCATCCTCTTCTGGGTGACTCTTATACAATCGTATACTATAAAGACAAACAGCACTAAGCATCAGTCATAGTCTTTATTTACAGCAACAGTTCTTAGGTCTAGGTCTATAGTATCGAGGTGAGTATCCACTCAAAAAAGAACGAGTCTTGGGCATGAACTGTTTTTGGGGAGTGTAAATTTTTAGGTTATCTATGTGGGACCATCCACAGTAGCAGAATATGAGTCACAAGTTCAGAAACCTCAAGCAGAAATAGAGCATCAGAATTAATCAGGCAGAGAGAAGACACAGCCGTAGAAGTGTGTCAGGATCAGGAACTGACATCACATCAGGCAGCAGGAGGACAAAGGAGTACAGCTAGACACAGATAAAGAGCAGATTATTAGGTGTGAACTTATCCTACAGTGGATATACGAAATCAGTAGACCCCTTATGGTTAAATTGTTTTTATCTACGATCACAACATATCACAGAATGTAAGACCAGGAACTAGGCATTTGTAGCAGCAGCAATAATGAATTCTTCACCAACATTTTACGTCTCTTATCTGTGCCACATCTTAATCATTTAACTCTGGAAAAATCACAGAGATGTGATGAGGTGAAATCCAATGGCATGAGCTAATTCTTTTTCTGTCACACGCTACAAATCAGATTTGCTCCACTCAATTTCATGCTGAGGTCAGATCCAAATGTTTTTATGGCACTTGTCATGGCTGAAGTCAACACCAAGGCAAAATGGGAGGTTAAAAGTTTACAGCATCACCATATCAGAGTCTTTAGATAATCTGTTATTAGAAAATAATGTGCTCAGGTTATATAAAATATAAGGAGGATATACACTATCTGGAAAACACCTTTTTTTTTTCTTTTTTCTTTTTTTTTTTACAATACACCATAGCTCATGGATGGGATAAATATTAATTAATGCCAGCATTTATTATTGACTTATTTGGTTCATTATTTTAAAGAATACATCAATTAATGTATATACTATAGTGATAGTTATGGTACTATGTAAGGAATAAAACATGATGGGGCTTCTTGTCAGACGCCTCACCACCCCATGGTTGATTATATTCTTATATTCACAAGTACCGAAGTGTTTTATTCCTTTTATACAACAGCAATTTGACAACGATTGCAATTTTCATTTATTAAAGAATGTTGCAGTATACGTTTATCTATTTATGCATTTAAACGTTGTGGAACAAGTTAGAAACCAAGAAACAAGTTAGTTCCTGTTATCACTTACGTTATCGCAGATATAAACAGTCATTGTCTCAGGTTCTCTTGAAGTTAATGCAGCTTGTTACAGGTAAAGTAAGTGTCTCGGTAGACATTAAAGTCCTTTCTGTGGTGGAAAACTTCAGCTTAAAATGCTGACACTGGAGACTCCTTCCAAATTTTTTAAATAAAATTCCCCTCAAAACATTCACCATAACTATTTATAAATTTTTCTTTGTAAAATAACAACACATTTGTTAATCCATTTATTACTAGACTTCCCCCATGGAAATCCTTTTGTAAGGTGTTACCATAGAAACAATAAAGTAGTCAAATGAGTGCATTAATATAAACCTTGCAGAATGAACAAATTATAGCAAATATGAACCACATATTCACTATGAGTCATTCACAACCTCTATTTCAAAATTTAGCCAATTTTCAATTTGTACAATACAGTACTTGTAGTAAATCTGAATCAGCTCAGGGTACTGATGACCTTTTTTTCAGAGCTTTAGCCATTACATTAGGCTGGCTACTGAGCAAACTAACTGGATCATGTAGTCTAGGCTTTTTTCAGCTCAGCTAGAATTTTGCCTTTCACCATACCATTGTCGCTGAATAGAGACTCACACACTGTGTGCCATTTTCCTGTTGCAGGATTGACCTCGGTTCTTGTCCTTCACCTTCATCATACCTGCTGAGTAAGCTGTTGGGAAGGAATTGGCTCACTAGGAAGAGTTTTCGGCATTTATTCTGCACAAACCTCCTTGTATCTATGAACTGTGTTTCTGTGAGCTCTGTAGTTCTGTGTGGTTATCTGTGAGCAGTAGTAGCTCAGTGGCTAAGACGTTGGACTAATGATAAGAAGGTCATGAGTTCAAATTGCAGCAATGCCAAGCTGCCACTGCCACTTGCTCATTTGTATAAATGAGTTAAATGTAAGTCGCTATGGATAAGGTCGTCTGCCAAATGCCATAAATGTAAATATAATATCTGATAAATATAATAAATATAATATCTGCTGCCAAGAGAAACAAACATGGCCATGAACATTTAGCACTAGAGCAGGATTCACGAGCTGTGTTTGCATAGTTGTGGGGGAGATGCAGAGTGAAAATATTTAGCCACATGTAATCAGAGCGTCTTAGTGTTGAGAGCAATTTACTGTCACGGCTGGTTCATCACACAGAGAGGGAGGTGGGTTTGAGTTTACATATACGCAGGCATGTTTGTGTGTGGGAGAATCAACTTAATCAGCTTATTAAAGGAAAGCAGGCCTCACATTGTGTGACTTTGGAAATGAAACAATTGTCAGTTTCACTGGAGCATTGCAGATTGAAGAAAGCATTAGTCTTTTCCTTTATATAAGGTCATACCAGACTAAATACACTAAATTCCAATTCAGTGTTATTATACCAGCTTTTTGTGACTATGTGTTAGAGGTTCTTTTATTCAGTATGTGGATTAGTTTTATAGTTGATACACTATATGGCCAAAAGTATGTGAACACCCGACCATCACAACTAGATGTGCTTACTTACTTTCCAAAACAGTGGGCATTAAAATGGATTTGGACTCCCTTTTGCTGTTGTAATAACCTTTGCTTCTCTGGGAAAGCTGTGGCTGTGGGAATTTGTCCATTCAGTCAGAAGAGCATTAATGTGCTCAGGCACTGATGTTGGGTGAGGGGGCCTGGTGCACAGTCAAGGTTCCAATTCATCCTAAAAGTGTTCATTGGGGTTGATTGCAGTGCTTAGTGCAGGCCACTCAAGTTCCAACATCAGCAAACCATGTTTTGATGGACCTCGCTTTGTCCACAGGAGCATTGTCATGATGGAACTGTTTTGGGTCCTTTAGTACCAATGAAGGTAAAGCATAATGCTAGAGCATACAAACATTCAAAAACAATCGTATTCTTCCAAGTTTGTGACAACAGTTTGGGGAAGGTCCACATATGGGTATGATGGGCTGGTGTACACAATATTTTGACAAAATAGTGTACATTAGGTATGACTTCCAGTTTATGATACAATATGAAATATAAAATATGACAAAAAAAATGCAGAGCTAAGAAAATGCATGTATAAATCAAAACCTATTTACAGTTTCTCATTTAAATGCTGTTGGTATCAGAGTGACACACAAAAACGCAAATCTCAAATATAAATATATCCATGATTTCAAGGAACTTTTTCTTAGTAAGAGTTTAGTAATTATTTTTTTTTTGTCTTCATCAAATGTTTTTAGTAATTTTTTTGTGTTTGTTTTGGCTTTAATTGGTTTTTGCCAAAAACAATTTTAATACTTGCCCTTCAATTTAAATGTCACAAATAATCATCCCAAATTGCACATTCGTTAAGGCGAGTTTGGTTGCTCATGTGTAAACCTAGTTATTAAATCAACTTTTTTTTTCCAGGTGTCATCAAACTTGTACTCCTTTCTGTATGCACAGAGCTTTATTAAATTTGGGCGAGACTATAATTTTGTTGTTTTGGTTGTCTTGGCTCATGCAATGAGTGGCTCTTCAAGCCTGGACCTGAAACTAACTATGATATTTGGATCTCCCACACCATCAAGTGATCAGCTTCAGTAATTGCTTTAACCAGGTCAGGGTTGTGGTGGATCTGGAGCCTTTCCCGGCAACACTGGGAGTGAGACGGGATTTCATCGTAGCCAATTCACATACCGGCATGTTCTTGGAGTGTGGGAACATTGCAAATTACAACTGACAGAATGAACATTGTAGTTGCATTTGCTTGCATATTCACTTTGGTATTCATAGTAACAACAGAGGCTTGTGTATAGTAAATAGCTACTAACACAGAGAATTCTCAATGGATTATGTTTTATTACATAAGTGCAATGTCCAGTTATGTACTAAAGAGAAATGAAAAACACATAAATGCCCCACACACCGAATAACGAAAATAGAGACATGGAATCTGATGTGACTGTTCACACTGAGTCACAAGTTAAGGTCTAGAAAATGTGCATTCCGATTTATTATAATATTTCGATTAATCATTTTAATACGACTTGAGGTATGCCTTAGGTGACTTCTGATTTCATGTGCATGTCTGTCCTTCAGAATGCAGAATTTTGACAAAAATAATCAGATTTGTGCTGCCTTCTGAACACAGCCAGAGTTTCTTGATAGCTTGTGGTTTTTCTTCTAGAAAACGTCTGGGTTATGCATGTAACCCTGTTCCCTGAGAAGGGAACTCAACGGTGCGTGAGCTCCATGCTGTGGGCGCTTCCCACAGCATGGAGCTCACACAACGTCTCGTTCCCTTGTAACTTCTGTGTACGTTAGTCTGTAGAGCACACTTTATTTCTTGATTCAAATCTTTGCCAACAGAACCTAGTAGTTAATGAGCATGTGTTGAATCACTAACAATATTCTTATAACAACACAGAATAAAAGGCCTGCAGGAAACAGAGTTTTGTGTGAAAAGCATGTCCACGACCTAACCCTCTGCTGTTGAGTGATTTGTGTGAATCACCGAAGGAGAAAGTATTCTTTCTTGCATTTATAAATATAGTTTCTTTCCTGAGGCAGTCAAGCTCCTCAACACCCTGCTGAACCCCAGCATACAACTCAACTGAACAGAACTAAACTAAACCCCAGGACCACTATCAATTCTGTTCGCATCTACTTTAAGAAACCGTAAATATTTTTCACCAAAACAACATGGAAATGTTTTTTTTTATTTACTTGCCTAGCATTGCTGCTTCCTGCCAGATTAAAAACAGTAAAAACAGTCAGTCCGTGTATAGATGTCTAAAACCTTGCTAGCTAAGTGTGATTTCCTCATGTACTGAATGTCAAGCTTTGACCAAGTTGTTAAATAGCCATGTGCCATAGAAATGGACATGAGCCTAATCAATTCATTTTGTAATCAGATACTGGCTGTCAAAATGTCAGTGGTGCTCCTGGGCCAGAGTCAGACTGGAATCTTTTTTGAATGCAATTTTCTCCCTTTTCATTTATTTATTTATTTTTATTTATAAATTTTATTTAATTTTATTTATTATTATTATTATTTTTTTTTTTGGGGGGGGGGGCACACACCAGAATTAAAAGAAAGAATTGAACTTTCCTTGTGATTGAGTTACATACAACAGAGATTCATATTCCAATGCGGGAAAACAATAAAAAAATATATTTAGTAAAACATGTTAAAAATATCCCCATGTGTTGCCACACATATCATTTTCATGTCCTTACATATGTTTTTCTGTGTGCGCCTCTCTATATAGTGCTTATGTCTATTTATGCAGTTTTGGAACAGCATGGCTATGGGCATTTTATTCCACCACCTCACCACCACTTCCCAGAACTCCTTCTTCTTTTATGGATAACATTATGAGATGAGTAGTGGCCCAGGACACAGATAGTCTGTGGGTTTGTATTTCTTACCCTGTTACTAGATAATTCAAATAATTCTCACAGGTTTAAGACGCATTATTTGTCAGCGCACTGAGAGATTTATGTATAGTAGCCTAGAGCATGATTCGTTAGGTCTATTCTTAGAACAATCCTTTTGGTTAATAAGAGAAGAGTGCCTACAACTGATCATTATGACAAATAGTGTTTTTTTTTTTTATATCAAAGAGGTAAACAGCATAAACGTACCAGTGTCTGTCATTTTTTCACCATGTTTATTCCACACATGATACAGTCCATGCCCAATTATTATGTAAAGCAATATGGGACAGAAATCTTTTTAGATTCTATGCTTATTATCACTTTGAGTGGCATATTGTGGTAGACTGGCCATCATGTATGTGTTATGCTGGAGAAAGAATGATATTGTGCATATGTGTTTCCTGAACATTCTGCCTATGAGCTTAGGTAACATTAACAGCTCAGTTAAAGTGGGTCCTGATCAGAGTGGGGAAGAAACAAACAAACAAACAAAAAAAAACCCACAAAAATGTTGGTGGATGGAACGGCTTGATGCTAACAGCATAGATGATAGATGATAAAGCATGTATTGGTTAAATTGATATTTTTATACATCACTGAATTGACCTTGAGTCACTATATTTTAAAAAGGATATTCTATTAAAATGAAATGAACAGCTTGTTTGTTCATATAGAAATGCAAAATACTATTTTTTATGAATCCAGAAAAGCACAATTCACATTGTATACAAGTTACCCATTGTAATATCCTCCATTCAGAGCTACTTTTTTTTTTTGGAAGTTTGTAGTACCTTACCACATGATAACCATGTGTTGTTTCTAATGGGCATTTCCAAAGAATGTAGGCATTATGTTAGCTTGCTAATAATTTTTTTTCCACACATGCACCAGTATTTGGGTGACTACAATAGTCCTGCCCACTGCTTTCTATCGGCTCTCAGCTAATGTGCATCTTTCACATCCTGCGTCCTTTCCCTTTCAGTGAATTCCCTTTTCCACACAGAGATTTATATTTACATCAGCTTCAGCTGAGCAGAAGGTGTCTCCCAAATCACAGTGGGGGTCAAATATCATAAATGATATGAATAAACCATAAATATTGGCACCTCTGGTCCAGTTCATCTCATAGTGAGCTGTCTTCACCAGATGAGATAGGGTCACTCATACTCAACTCAGTTTCTATTAGGAAGTTGATTAGGAAGCCCAGCTGCACTCTAAAATGTAATTAGCTGACTCGATTCGAAACACACAGAAAGTCATTGCCTTGGAAAAATTGAAGTAAGGGAAGCAGGATCGAGATTTTGTGCCAGATAATGAGTTTGAAAGTGGTTTGAACTGGCTTTCCTATATTCTCTTCACAAAAAGCAGCATGGTGTGTAATTTCCTTCCATTTTGTCTGCAGGAGATAAAGCAGAGATCTTTAGAGTCTGCATCACACCAATGCTCTTGTGTCTCAAAACACTGAGAGACTCCATACAGAATTGCTGAAGACGTCACAGCTCCATGAGCTGATAAAGATAGCCAGAAAATGCAAGAATGGGGCATGGGCACTGGCCAGCAGATTGCTGGAGAGGTTATCTGAAGTTTGCACAGTTTCCCTGCCACTGCCTGAAGGATTATTTTATCTCAGATGAGCATACAAAGGAATACTTGTGACTTATCTTTGGAGTCCAGCCCTAAGGTACACAAAGCAGCAACTTAAGGGTGATTCCATGATTGTGGTACTATTTAGCCCTTATCAACATGCTCTTAAAAATGGAACATGGAAAATGGAAAATTTGAATTTTTTGGTCATTTCTCAACACTGAATCTAAAAAATAAACATTGCAAACATGGGTTAGCCCATCTCAGGCAACATTGTCTAATTTTTGTAGAAGATTTCTATGCTGAGACTGGCTACATTTTGTGAGTAACTGTTGAAAGTCATAGGGTTGAGTTTATAGCACAGAATTAGCAAATACACAATATATGACTGACTAGCATCTTATTTAATAGCACATGTAAATCTATCATTTATAATCGGGGTGAGTGTGTTCATGTAACAAGGTTAAGTGAATGTGAACAAAAAATTTAGATGTTTCATAACCTATAATGGATGAAACATTCTAATGATTACATTTCAAAGGAAACATTTAGTTATAGTGGGCTGGGATGGTTAAATGTGCTGTTTCTAAATGATATAGAAAGGTTTTATTAATGTTTTAAATTATTTCTCTGGACTATGCAGATAAGCTATTGTGAAGGACACTTTACCTGTGTTTAAAATGTATTTTACCTTTACATAAACAGTTGTAAATGTAATATCAGTGGGACACAAATGCCACCCCAGTCATGGAACTGCCCTTAAACACTCAATCAGGGACAAGTAGCTGTGTGTGTGTGTGTGTGTGTGTGTGTGTGTGTGTGTGTGTGTGTGTGTGTGTGTTAGTTGAATATTTCTAAAGAACAAAATGAGGTTATAAAAAATGTTAAGAAATTGGTGTAGATAAATACATAATGGCTTTCTTAATGCTGGAATGTAAAAGCACTCATTTCCAGGTCTGTATAAAAGAAAATTAAAATTAATTTTGTTATTAGAGATTAGAAAGAACACTATCATGGAACACTATCATGCATCAGCTCAGTTTAAGTGATGAAGTGAGGACACTTCATGAAGTGAGGACACCAAAATATGGGCACTGAGCATTGAAGCTAGCTAATAACTGGAGCTAGCACGTTAGAAAGCTAGCACGTAGCCTCTGTAGCACAATGTAAAGGTTGAATGATAGCAAAGGTGATGGAAATATCAGGTTTTTCTTCAGATATGTTGGTAAATTACTAAGAAAGGTACACGGTTAGCATCAAACATCTAACCATAGTTGCTGTCATGTGAACTCTGCTCTATAAGGAAAAACACAAAATGAACTTACTAGAGGAAAATTAAAAGTGCTGTGCATTTGTCTTGTAAGCACAGTGAACACAATATTGTATTTGAATGTAGCATCAGGTCTGAATCTAAATTTTCAGCACTAAACTTCAATACATAGTGCATTTTTTGTATTCCCTTTTTATTATATGGCTCATGGTCTTTAAAAATCGACACATAGTAGTCTAAAAAGCTTTAAAAGTCTTGGAAAGGCCTCCAATTGTTCTTTCCATAAAGAAATCACCTGAATCCTGCACAAGATTGAAATAAATATAAAAAAATCCAAAGACTCTGAAATGGAAAGGGTGCTAAACTAATGAAAGGGCTAGAAAAGGAGAGTGAACATTAAAGGAAAGGGATTAAGCTTTATTGATTTTATTGAGTGGCCCAGCAGCAAGCAGCACAATTGTTGAGGTCGTTCTAATGATAATGAATGGAGTGCACACAAAGCCAAAAAAATGATGAAATGCTATATTTAATCCTCTAATCTTTTATCAATGCCCTGTCACAGTCACGGATTATGAAATGTGTCATAATTAGTACATCCTCATGACATGAGCTATCTCCTGATATGTCAGTGTCTCCTACATCAGAAGGAGATGATATACTGTAATATGCGCAAACATAAGTCACTGTCTTTATCTGTATCTGTACTTGGATTTAACCCCGATGTGGCTGTGGCCTAAACCAAAGCATTTTTAAAAATTAAATATGAACCCTAACATTAGACCACTATACCCCAGAAACACTGGAAAACACTGGGGGAAAAAATCCAGAAGCAGAATTGTTAGCATGGTCCTTGAATTCTGGCTTTAACAGTTCCTCAGCCTCAGCTATCACTCAAGTTCATAATTGGTCTCAACTAGAGATGTGCTTATTTCTTTTAATCCCGCTCACACAATTAATATTTTTGTTTGTACCTGTCTAAGATATTTTCCAACAAATATAGTTTCCCAAAATATTAACAAATTAGTAATCTAATGTAAACCAAAGTAACCCTGAACAGACAGTTACTAAGGATGAATGAATGAATGCTGTAAATGCAGTGGGCAGCATTGCATGTTCATGTTCATGTTAATGAATATGGCCTTTTGTTTGTGTCATGAGCTTCATATTTGAGCGCTCGCTCATACCCACATGAAGATAAAAACCTCCAACTTCTAGACTTTTTGTTACATCCCACAGGTTCCAAGGTCCAGTGCACACCTCTAGCCTAAACCTGATTTTTTTATTTTAAAAATACAATATTCATATATGTATGGATGTTAATTTAAATTAATTTAGTGGATTAGGGATTGGTTTATCCCTAGAATACACATCCCTAATTATGGACACAATATTTTTGAACATGGTTTGGACTGTGAGCTGTGTATTTAGATTTTTAGACTTTCTTTCTAACAACCACTCATTAAACTGAGATATTATTTTAGGAGCAGTCATGCAGGGCGAATATATTTTAACTCACAGGGTTAACATTAGTATTTTAATGAGCTGGAGAGAGAGAGAGAGAGAGAGAGAGAGAGAGAGAGAGATAGATAGATAGATAGATAGATAGATAGATAGATGCTGAGCATGGCTAACCTCCTGTGCCGGAACCCTGCAGTTTCACATAAACGATCCTGTCATGGAAAACCGTTTGACTTCTTAATAAACCAATGAGGAGGATAGTGTAATAGACCATAGTGTGATTAATATGGATTTGTCTGTGCCAATCTGTTGTTAATTAAAACATTAATATCATTGTTGGATGCCATCTAAAGAAGATTAGATGATTCTGTTCCAGCCATTTATTTCATTAGAAATGAATGGAAAGATAGTACATAATTTATGTAGGCTTGTTAATTACAATGGTTTCTATCTAAATACTAATGTAGTTATTTAAACGACTTCAATTAGTACTTTCTTCATTCATTTCTTTCATCCTTCATTACTTATTAATGTGCTATTATCATTCTGTTAAATACTGGATGACAACTGTAATGTGAAATATTAGCTCTTCCAGTACATGTGAATACTGGTCCCTGCACCTCAAAGTTGCAGGGACCCTGGTTCGATCCTGAGCTCAGAGTTTTTGAGTATGTTCTCCCCCTGTCCATGTGGGTTTTCTCCAGGTTCCCAGCTTTCCTCACACATTGCAAAACCATGGCAGTAGTTGAAGTGGCTACATTAAATTCTATATCCTGAACTGATATATTTCTGTAAAGCTGCTTTGGGACAATGTCCATTGTTAAAACTGCTATACAAATAAAACTGAATTGAATTGAAATGTGTGAATGTGTTTGTGCATGGTGCCTTGTGATGGACTGGCATCCCATCCAGGGTGTATTCCTGCCTCTTGCTCAGTGTTCCCAGGATAGGTTCCGGATCCATGACCGGGATAAAGCGATTATTGATGATGAACAAATGAGTAAATAATAACATTTTATTATAGAAGTACCTTTCAGTGTACACAAGCATACAGATACATCACAGATAATAAAAAGCATGTAATAATAATAGTTGTAAGATTTTAGTAAAGGAAAGGGAATAAAAACAATGATCATACTAAAAGTAAGTGAAAATGAAAGAAAAATGTGTGTTTACACAAGCATGAGATAAAATAAAATGAAACTAAGTATATTGCGCAATACAATATATGCTGTCGTCATGTTGTGAGTGGAAACACAACATGGAAAATGTTTGTAGTTGTTTATTGTCTATATCAGATAGAAAGTCTTATTACTACTTAATGTAATAAAAAAAAAAAAAAAGACTGCTGTGGCAAAGTGTAAAAGAAGTGCATGAAGAAGTTTCCTCTTTAAACTGTATACATGCTCATATAGCAGGCTGAACATCTCTGGGGCTGTGAGGCGCACCGACACCTGCCTTCATTTTTCCCACCAAGCTCTGATGACTTTTATCTCCGCTCCCTGAGCGACTCCATCCATCAAGGCAGATTTTTATCTCCCATAACGATCCCTCGTCTCTAAGCCTGTCTGGGCTCTAATGGGGGGGAACTCAGATGGATTGGAGGTGGGAGACCGACGACAGCTCGGGGGCAAAACCATTCACAACCTTCCGTCTTGTTTGTGAAAATTGGTAGCTGCTTGACCGTGGTTAAGTTTAGTTGCTGTTGTTATTGTCTTTTTTTTTCTTTTCTGAGAAACAGCAGCAATCAATGTCGTGTGTCAGTTTCATGTGCAAATTTGGTCCATTATCTCCCTTCTCATGTCAAAGAAGTCCATTTAAGAAGGTTAATAATGTGCTTTGACTTGCTTTTGTTATTTTTTTCAGACACCTGGGAAGTATTGTTATAGTTAGTCACATTACAGTTACATGGTTAGTTACATTGCAAATTGACTTTACAAAAAGTTTACGTGCAATTTTATTTTTTATGAAAATGAAATGAAATGATTACGACTCATATGCTCTTATATGTTGTTTACGCTGTCAGAAAAAAAAATGCCTCACTGAAAATTACATCCTCCTGAAATGTTCTGAATCAGATTTGTGGGGGTATTTTGGGTATCTTAAACGTGTGAATGGCAAAATTCAAGTATATCCTCATGCTAGTACAACTAGTTCAGGGTCTAAGAATACTATTGATCTCTTTTAGTGCTCATTTAAGTGCTTGGTGAAGAGGTAGGTCTTTAGTCTTCATCTGAAGAAAGCCAGTGACTCAGCTCTTCCTGATGCAGTGTCTTCCCTGGATCTTGATGGATGGCGGGTTGAGTTGAGCCATGCTAAAGATTAGAGACACATGGATGTTTGTGAAAAAAAAACAAACAGAGTACTTATATCAATATGGTTCAATAAGTCCATTTTCAGTATTCATCTTCTCGGCTTTAAAAACCTTCAGTTAATAGAATGACCGCAGAGAATGAGGCATGGCAACTATTTCACACTCTCAGTGAAATTAATAGAACCAATACGAGGCATCTACTAAACCACATCCTGCTCAATTCTCATCCAGCTTAACAAACATCCCCACTGGCACATTAGAAAAGCGTTCATCCCATCACTGGGTACAAGAGAGCAAAATGGCCATGCTCTCTGGGTGGGAGGAATGGCATTAGTGTCTCCATTTTCAATTTTGACATTAGCCATTTGTGAGTGATTGATTTTCCCTCTTTTCTCAGCTTCAAAATGGTTTTCTTTTCTCCCATAGACAGTTTTTTAACAACAAATGCAGTCTTCACAGGTGAAACTGAAGGTTAAAACCAAGAGTAGGTGTTCAGAACTATTTATTGTTTAAACCATCAGTCTAACAGGGCACACCTCGGTAACACCTGTCAGTCACATGTTCCAATATTTTTGCTGGCCTCGTGTGTTTACATTTACATTTACAGTATTTAGCAGATGGCCTTATCCAGAGAGACTTAAACAAGTACTTTGTAGTCTCTATCACTATATCACTAACATATCCTTATAGTAGTATACTAGGTCAGGGACTACAGTGGCTCAGGTGGTAGAGCGGGTTGTCGACTAATCGAAGGGTTGGCGGTTCGATCTCCAGCCCACATGCCTCCACATGCCGAAGTGTACTTGGGCAAGACACTGAACCCCAGGTTGCTCCCGATGGCAGGTTAGCGCCTTGCGTGTAGTGTGTGAGTGTGTGAGTGTGGGTGTGAGTGTGTGTGTGTGAACGGGTGAATGAGAAACAGTGTTAAATGCTTTGTAGAACTGCTAAGGTTAAAATGTGCTATATACGGTAAGTGCTGACCATTTATCATTTACTACGAATACAGTCAAGCTAAAATCCTGCTGGGGGAGGTTATTACAGACCAAAATAAAATAAAAATTGAAGAATAAAAAAAGATTAAATTAATACTAATTCAAGTGCTTGGTGAAGTGTTCAGCTGCCTTGTGATGGAGCATGTGTAGCAGTTTGAAAAGATGGTGGCTTCCTGGATCTCTGAGTTAGACTTCACCCATGAAGGTTGGTAACTCTCATGATAGGAAGAACTAGCTAGTGGGTGGGAATTAGCAGATGACTTAAATGAGAGAAAATGGGGTAAAAAAAAAAAAGTACCAATCAAAAAGATACAAATTCAATATAGGAAAATAAAGTAAGTGTGGATGTTAGGACATAAACTAGGTATTGAAACCGCCACAGTGATGCTGATATCATGTAGAATCTCCCAGTCTGCACTGATCAGAACCTTTGATCAGAACAACCTTTGCTTGTTCTTCCTTACATCTGAGTACTGATTGTCATCCTACGTTAAAAGCATCAGTAAATTTCTGGCTTTAAGTCCATCCCTAAAACACCACCTAGTGAATGCTTTTCTCAGAAGAATAGTAGGAAGTCATCCTTCATCACACACACACTGTGCCAAACTGATTAGCTGAGATTTAGAGGTGACCTTGGATAAACAAATTCTTGCAGTTTTACTTGTACAGATGGTAAGATTAGTCGATGTTTTAAACTTTAAAAAAATGATTAAAATTTAAAGGCAGTGGCATATGCAGTTTTGTTCATACAGCCACCTCCGAAATTATTATATAGGCAAGGCCAATCCTTTTGTTTTTGCTGTAAAACACTGAAGATATTTGGGTTTTATGATCAAAAGATGAATATGATATGACAGATCAGACATTCAGCTTTCATTTCCTGATCTACATCTAGACATATTAAACAACTTAGAACTTGACACCTTTGGTGACAGACCACCCAATTTTTATGTGAGCAAAATATAGGAAGAGATATTTTCTGTCATCAACTGCTATTGTTTTCCTTGGCTGATCTGTTTGAAGTCTGTTTATTACTATACCAGATTTCCCCTCTTTACTCAGCTTCGAAATGGCTTGCTTTTTTTTCCCCATAGACAACTATCTGCTCTTCTAGTTGGTTTATCCTTTTTAACAACAAATGCAGTCTTCACAGGCAAAACTCCAGCATCAAACCAAGAGCAGACATTCAGACCTATTAATTGTTTAAACAATGAATTTAACAGGGCACACCTGGGCAAGAAAAAACACCTGTCAGTCACATGTTCCAATATTTTTGATCACTTGGAAAAATGGGTGGTTCAAACAAAAGGTGCTAAGTTTAACACATCTAGATATAAATTATCAGGAGCTGAAAGCTGAAATTCTGATTTGTTGTCTCATATTCATCTTTTGATCTCAAACCCAAATGTCTTCAGTGTATAGCAAAAAAATAGATTTGACCTTGCTGTTCCAATACTTTTGGAGCACGCTGTGTATCCTGTTCATATCCATATATCTCATATCTCCTAATCAGACCTGTATTGTTTCAGAAATCATGTATGTATCAGTTGCATATCTAAATCCATATCATCTATGTAACCAAGAACAGTAAATCTGCCTCAAACCTTTCACTTTGCTCTCAGTAGACAGACTAATTGACCTGGTTGCATTGATGCATCCCTCACATGTTTAAAGTTGCCCTGTTCTCCAATTGTGCCACAGCCAGTAATCAGTGATGGCTTGGCTGGATATTAACAGCCCCTCACAGGACATTAAAATGGATTTCTAATTAACCAAAGCTTTTATTCTGGAAAGCCATTAAGCACATGGCACAAAAGTATGAGGAAATTCTTATGGTAGCAATTTCACTTGACAAAAGATGGAAAAAGTGAGTGCTGGGCTCATCATGCAGCCCTGGTGACTGAACTAATTGTGAGGTTCCCTGCAGATGAAAAGCAGGAGCCCATTAAGAGGAACCAAAAAGAATCTTTTCTCTTTTTCCTGATTGAATAAACCATTTAATAAATCACTTTTTTTTTTTTTTTTTACAATGAAGATCTAACTGATATACAGTAGATTTATGCAACATTTGTTTTGCTTTATTAACTGAATTACAATTCCATTAGTATCACTTTAGTTAGATGAATTTGATGAAATATGATGTGACTCAACACAAGGAGCCATTATTTCTTCCATCTATGATTTTCACTTCCCTTCTATTTTCCTACCAGTTTCTGCACAACCACTCCTGCTTTATTTTCTTTTTATAGCCCTTTAACTGAAATGCAGGCTGGTGATATAGCTGTGCCTGTGGAGAAGGCCACCATCCTGTAGATCTGTGGAATGTGTATGACAGCAGACCTCATGGCTCAGAGCTCTGAGGATAGCCAGAGGTCAGCACCACTGCAAAAACATGTCGCTAAAAAACACCAGCCTGTCTGCCCAGGACTAACTTAAGCTTTTATTTTACTTCCTCACACAGATACCAAAAATATTTTCAATGGCATCTATAATTATACAATGCACAGTAGTTGTTCCTTATTATAAGCCCATACACTGGAGAAGCCTGGTGAACATTTCCTATGCCATGGTATTTATAGTGATAGTAATAACTTTGGTTAGCATACAGATATAAACTATATGTAACTCAAATAAACAATTTCAATGACTGTAATTTTATTTTTTGACCAGATAAAAGCTTGAGAGAAAATAGAAATATTATTTCTATTTTCATTCTTTTAAATCTTGTTTTTATTGGTGAATTTGAGATTTTCCAGTTTGTTTACCACCTTAGGGATGGCCTACAGTGTGTGATGCAACACCCCAAATCTCATATTAGAGTCTAAAAAAATATTTATCTCATGGAATTATTTAAACATCCTATTTTACCTGTATGACAACTGCATCTTTTATTTGCTACTTTTTTGTTTGTTTGTTGATAAAATGCCACTTAAAGGTACAACTACAAAATATTTTAAAAGCCTGTGGCTTCAAGAGCCATTAGCCAGTTTGTTAACTTGTGTGGACATACTCATACTGTGAAGCATGAGAAAAATAATATAACACATGGGATCAGGTCATTCTGACAAAATCAGAATCACTAGATTCCCGGGAAACAGTCAACATTTCAGCGTGACTCATGATAAGTCATCTAAGCAAATGTCTATACATGGACAATGTAGCATACTGTTTTTGGGAAATAAGCTTTCCAATAATATATGATTCAATATGTAAATGAGTTAGTATGAAAGTATCAAAATGAATCATTTATATCAATAAGTTGTCATTTATTTTTGAACATATTGTGAAAGTGTGAAAGATACTGATGGAAAGTACCCATAAACATTTTATTTTATTTTCTATTGTGGCACCAGGCCTTAATTTGTTTTCACCCGATCTGACATTGTGATACCTGCCATCCTTATAATTATATCTGGCAAAAACCAGAACTATCACACAAATATGTCTTTTAATTTAATTTAAATTTGACAGCCAATTCAGTCTGTGTGTGGTCATACCTCAGTGCTTATACCTGCACCATATCTAATCACTATTTAAAATTCTATCCATCTGCCACTTTATGTCTCAGTCTCAGTCCCTGTTTTAACATTTTTACCTAATGCTCTGTATTCAGAGTCCCCGACTTAAGTCCAAAGGTTATGTCGATATTTACGTGTTGAAAGTTGGTTTATATACATAGTTAAGTTGAGTTTTTCGGCTTCCAGATGAGCAGAAGTATCCAGGATGTGGGTTTTTAGTAGTGTCAAGACCATCACCTTTAAAGGCCACCACCTTTAAAGACCACCACCTTTAAAGACCACCACCTTTAAAAATGTAAACAGTGCTTTTCCAGTGATCTTAGACATTAATACAAGTGTTTGGAAGGCCAGACCTTTTGTGCTTTGGTAGAGCAATGGTACGGTAGGTTCTGGAATAGTTTTGTCATGCAGACTTGGCAACTCTGTGCCCATTGGCCTTTCTACAAAATTATTAAATTTAATCAAGTCATATTATATTTATTCAGGTATTTACTTTTGCCCATTTCAGTCCACCATCACTTACATAATCTTGTGAAGCGTATTCGGTTTTGTGAGCAGCTCACTTCTGCTGTTAGAGAACAATCTGCATCTGTCAGTGTTTGTATATTCTCTACCTCGCTCAGGTTAGCTCCTGTTCCCCTCTGTGCCCACTCTCTGTGCCGTGTGCATGCCCACACGCTGGCTGTCGATGCCTGTCCACCCACAGTCAATAACACACGAGAGTGATATTGTGAGGCTGGGCAGAGAAACACGTGTCAGTAATACCAGGGCTTCCTAAATACAGTGTCAACACAGATGTGCATGCTTTAAGCCAATAAGATTGGCACATTGTCAAAATGACCCCTGGTGGTCCCGCTTGAGCTCAGCAGTCGGCTCATGGTGTGGGGAGAATTGCATCACCGTGACCTGTGGCAGCTGTGTGCCATTTGGCAAATGATTACTTTATTAGGTGCAGGTGAATCAATGGAAAACTAGAATGTAATCAAATGAATATTGATTTTTTTTTTGCTGCCCAGTGGAGAGCTGTTTGTATTGGGGAGGCAGATTTAGATTTATCTTTGTCTACATAAAATATAACCAGAGCATTGTCAGTGGAAGTGCAGAAGCGGAAACTCATATTTCATAGTCTTACACAGTATTATGGATACATCCTTTTTTTCTTTTTTTTGTTGTAACTCTAACAGATTTTCAGTAATGTTTGAAAAGCCTCAGGGTTGTAAGCAAGGTGAAAGGGTTTAGTGGTCACTCGAGGTGAGACACACTGCCAGAAACCATTTTGTCGCGTTCAGTCTTCCATAAATCCCAAAGGTTTCCTGATGAAACTGAATCTTTGTTTTCTTTATTCGGTTTTGCTTTGTGGTTATGTATTTCAGTACAAGGGTATACAAATCACAGATTTCATGTCTGAGCTATTGGTTTTTTATTTGTTGTTGCCGAAGTCGGTTCAACAACCAGAAAAAGAAAATAAACCCTACTATTTTATTGACTTAAACAAAGCAACGCTTTTCAGTGTATGTATTATGTAGCTATATGTTTAAACTTAATGCACTGCACAGTGGTGCGACCTCGACTACTTTCTGAATCTCACCGCCTGCTGTGCTACACACCTCAGCTGAGGCGCAATCAGCCTGTCAGTAGAATTAGTTTTTACTAGTCGGACTGATTAACATCCATTGATGACAGACGATGGTTTCAGAATAATGAACACACAAGTACGTGGAAACACTGATGACAGTAAGTGAAATAATATGAAGGGCAAAGCTCTCATTTAACCCTCTCTGCTCCAGGGGCACCATATCATGGCAGACCCTGCGTTCTGACCCCAACTTCCTGGAATGCTAGGGTATGCAAAGAAAAGAATTTCACTGTGCTGTGACCAATAAAGACTCATTATAACTTTACTGCTAGCACAACAGGCAGTTAAATCACAGGTAAACATGTCTAGAAGAAATAAAAACATTAGATATACTCAAAGCTCATAGTCCAAAGTACAACAACTTGCTGATTTTTACATTTTTTTTTTTATCAAGGACAAAAACAAGATGTCCTACATGATCATATACTTATTTGTTTCGCTCAGTCTGTACTAATTCAATTAACTTACTGTCTCGCTGTATTTTATTGTTGTACATTAGCTACCACGTTTTAGCCTAACTTTTTAGTAAGAAGTTCTCTCAGCTTACATCTTTACACTGCACTATGCAAAGCTGCATCAGACACTCTATGGAACACTAAACGTATTGCTGCTACCCTACCAATAGTTTACAGTTTACAGCCCATGTTCTGTATATTTATTGTCTTGCACTCGTGTCACACTGTTGTGTATTTATGTAATGTTGTGCACTGTACTGTGTTGCACCATGGTCCTGGAGAAACGACATTTCGCTCCAATGTATACAAGCTATATAGAGGAATGGCAGTACAAACCCACTTGACTTGACTTGACAATCCGTCAGCAGATTCTTCCTTGCAGTCCTGTTCCTTTCACAACGTTCTTCCTCTGAAGATCATAAGAAACCACAGGTGAAAGGCAGAGACATTAACTCCATTGGCTTGGAGTTCATTTATAGACCAAGAGCTATAACAGAGACAGGCAGGCTAACATATTGTACTTCAGGAATTTGGGAAATACAGTGCAGCTCTCTCGTATCCACTTCACATGACAGGAACAAATCTTATTTTCTGACTATTTACCACTCACAGCTGCAGGCTAAAAATAGGAACATGGATTCCAGTGCTGTTTTTTTGTCTAGTTAAGCTGCACTATGTCCCAGATGGCTCAGTTTGAGAAAGTTTTATGATGTGTTTTTGCCATTCTATTAATTTCAGTTGCAATTTCTGAAAAGGCACTGGGCACATTTCACTCATATTTTAACAGCTTTTTTTTAAACTGGTGTAGGATGCCCATTGTGTTAATTTAGGTTTTTTACAAATATATTTTTTACAAATATAACTCCCTAATTCCAAGAATAAGATTTCAAATGTGCAATGTAGTGGGATTTAGTTCGAGTTCATACAAATTAAGTTATAATAAAAGTTACCATTCCCCTAACCTTTTTACAGTTCCCTTTGCTTCAGGATTTTTAACTGTGTGAAACAAATTCCATCAAAAGTGGTCTAATTATTTTGGCTTTAAAAAAAAATGGTAAGCACCAAGACAGTTGAACTAAATTACATGGAAATCCCAGCTAGGCTTCCTGTGCCATGGTTAATAATTCTAGGACCTTTTGTTCCCCCCAAAAATCTGTGTTCTGAGAATGTTTTAAATAATGTTTATAAAAGTTCCCACAAAGTTGCAGCAAAAATTTTTAGCTATAGGAACTGTAAAGGTAGCATTTGCATTTTGCATTTGTCTTACGATTTTGTCAGCGTTCTAATAACAATGTGAAGCAAACCATTGTTACAGCAGGGTTTTTTTTTTTTCTTCTTAAATCATCACTGGTAAGTTATTTTTGAATTATACCATTGTACCATTGTGAATTCTTGATTCTGATTTGTCAGATCATGTTTGTTGAATGATTTTCTATAACATCATGGCAAATCACATATTTATATTAAGGTGCTTGCCCTAATACATTTCCCTCCAAAACTATTGGAATGGCAAGGCCAGTTCATTTGTTTTTTGTTCTACACAAATAACTCACACAGAGACTTGCATGGTTTGCATGGATTTAAAATATGGTGTTAATATGGTGAAGTTTTCTGTGAGGAGACGTTTATTTATCATGTTTGGAAGGAGTCTCCAATGTAAGCACTACAGAGCTAAAGTTGTTCCTTTGAGTTGTCATACATGGGAAAGTCTTGAGTGGGTTTATTAGTAATATGACAAGTTGAATTTTTGCCTTATTAACTTAAAGAGGGAAAAACCATAGGCCTATGAGACTGTTTATAATGTTAGTGATAACAGTAACTAACTTGTTTTGCCCACATTACACAACATTAAATGTATCTTTAAATGGATAAAAGATATGACATGACGTTCTTTAATTTAAAAAAAAATGTTGGCAAATTGTGGTGGTATAAGAAACACTTCAAAGTGTGTTTTCATTGATTATTTTCTTATAACCGCACATTTGTGTACATTCTAACACTGTTATCATATGACACTATGTTTTAATGTTTGGCCTTGTAAATAAATATCACTTCCATTTGCATTTATTCTTTGTGGCCTCAGTGCTCCTACGCTGTCATCATCCCAGCTTTCTGTTTACACACGTCTTAATTGCAGCCCTGTTTGAAATAATTGATCTGAGTAATCCACCCTTTTGTATATACAGATCTCTTCACATCCATCAGCTAGTCTTTGTGAAGAATGACGGGATGTATAGGATGCTGAAATACCCTCTACCCATCCCAGTAACTGATACAGTGATAAAGCTGATGGAGATGGAGGAGTGATTGCTTTCTCCTTCTTGTCCTCCCTCCCATCTTCCTTCTATTACTTTGTGACTTCTCTCTTGGATGGAACGATCTAGAGTTTAATTTTTTTTTTTTTTTTTTTTTTACCCCATCTCAGCAGATTTTGAACTGAAATATTGCAGATCATATTTTTTTTGCCCACATGTGACACCTCAAGGTTGCAAAGAGGAGATTTGGCTCGAGCATGGGGACCTTTCCCATGACAGCTGCCTGCTCTGTCACTTTATATCAGGGCTGGAAAGCTGACAGTGTGTCTGCGAGCAAGTGCAGAGCCTTATAAAAGAAATATTATTTTATTTATCAGAACTGTGCATTTAGCAGCATTTTTACATTTATCTTGTGTAAGTACTGTCCCTGTGATTGTGTAACTTACACTGCCATCCTGGCTTTGGCCAAGTGAAATTTCAGAGTAAATTGAAGTTAAAAATGATGCATTATATCATGATGCACTGGTGAACATTTTTGACAATGCTTTACAGCCATAGTGTAGAGATGGGGATGATGTTCAGACCTGATATTAAAACACGTCTCAGGTAATCCAATTACAAGTGGACCGCACCAAGTAGGGATGTGAACAACCTAAAATCACTCTCGGGGACGCACTGTGATTCGATTGTAATCTCTGCATATATACACTCACTGGCCACTGTCATAGGAACACCTGTACACTTGCTCATTCATGCAGTCAGCCAATCAGCCAATCATGTGGCAGCAGCACAATGCTTAAAATTATACAGATACAGAGCATCAAGAGTGTCAGGTAATATTCACATGAAACATCAGAATGAGAAGGGATATAATAACTCAAATAAATCCCCCCAGGATTTTGCAATTTTGCGATCGCAGAAATTAACACACAATCAAACAAACTACACAATATTCAGAAGCGTTCTCAATTTTTCAAAATGACCACAGATTTGGACAAAGACACATTGCAATTTCGCCAATTCAAGTAGTTTTCCACAAAACAACATAAAAAAACGTCTGGGTTACGCATGTAACCCTGTTCCCTGTGAAGGGAACGAGACGTTGCGCTTAGCATAACAGTATGGGAGCACCCTTGCGTGCGACCGTTATCTGAAGCTTGTGTAAAATCATGCCTCTACTTATAGGCCTGCCATGATCAGGTGACATGGCAATTAAGCGCGTCGCATGATATATATATATGACACCTGTGAACCACGCCGCCAGCCTCTATTATCTGAAGCGAAGACGCAATTCACAGGCCTGCCCTGGTATGACAAAG
>JANDJT010000092.1:16231297-16247205 GCA_024331685.1 Stegophilus panzeri | reverse complement strand
AGCGAGGGTGTTTTGGCTTTCCATAGGGGAAGGAGGAGTCGCGACGCGAGCTCCAGAGTCAGGCGGAGAGCCGGACCAGGAAGACAGAGCAAGAGATAGAGCAGCGCTCATTTCCGGCTCCTCTTCCAAATCCATACAAGAACCCCACGACCTTAGCCGGCTGGCTGCCTCGGCAGCGGCTGGCCCATATCCGCGAGGCTCTGAAACCCAACTCCCTTCGGACGAGAAGAGAGCGAGCCAAGATTGGAGCTTCCTATTTGTGAAATGTTCACAATGCTGACAGACAGAACCCTTGAAGGCTGCTGTCGCATGCCCTACGCCCAAACGCTTCACACAGAAAGCGTGTCCGTCTCCTCCCGTGATGAAACGGGAGCAATGCATAACACACTTTCTGAATTCTTTTTTGCTCATTCATTCTTTCTCTTTTCTTTTCTTTTTTAAAAAGGGATAGAAATGTTTGGAGATTTTGAGAAAATAAGAGTAGAAGTGAAGCGTCTTTTGTCACACAAACAACAGACATGCAGTCTCGCTGAAGATAATAAGGCTGGCGGCGTGGTTCACAGGTGCCATATATGTATCATGCGATGCGCTTAATTGCCACGTCACCTGATCATGGCAGGCCTATAAGTAGAGGCATGATTTTACACAAGCTTCAGATACCGGTCACGTGTGCAAGGGCGCTCCCATACTGTTATGCTAAGTGCAACGTTGAAGTTCCCTTTGAAAGGGAACTCTGCAAGTTGCAGCCAAATTTTGAAAAATGCTGTAGCAAAATCAAGCAAAAAAAAAAAAAACCTCAGTTTACAACTCTGGTGAGCAGACAAGCATCTCAGAATGCACAAGACATAAAACACTGAGGCAGATGAACTATAGCAGCATAAGACCACATCATGTTCCACTCCTCTCAACCAAGAACAAGAATCTGAGAATCTGGATCTTAGATATCATAACCTTCCTGTCAGCTCGAACCAATCTGGCTATTCTCCTCTGACCTCCCTTCAACTGCTGCTCACTGTGTGCACCATTCTGTGTAAACTATATATATACAGTATGTGAAAATGCCAGGAGATCAGCAGTTCCTGAAATACTCAAACCAACCTGTCTGGCACCAACAACCATGCCATGGTCAAAGTCATTGAGATCACATTTTTTCCCATTGTGATGTTTGATGTTAAAATGAACTGAAGCTCTTGACCTGTACCTGCATGATTTTATGCAGAACTTCAGAACTAACTTGTTTCATGGATGTTCCTCAACATATAATATAATTAGAAACAAATTATGACATGTCATTATGCAATAAGTAAAAACATCTTCATGGGGTAAAACCATTAACCAGTTAACCACAAAAATATAGTAGGAAAACAATATTATTTAAAACTTAAAGAAATTACTTAAGGAAATGTAATAAAATGGAGTAGTCTATTTCTGTTGAAGGCCAACTATTATTGCTCAACTGGTCAGCAATTATTTTCACATTTCCTAAATAGAGATGCATTGAAGACACATACAGTACGTGCATTTGTGTGACTGGCTACCTATCTCAGTCATCCCCTTGTGATAAAATCACCTGGGATGCATCTTAATACCATGTCTGAATGGATAGGTCCTGTGAAGAGTTGACTTGTACTAATTCCTAATTCATTTACAGTTTAAAATGAGTTAAAAAGTCAGAGTTAATGTGACATTTTATAGAAATATGTCAATATATTCTGTTTAAAATGCTCATTAGAACTGATGCTTTGCTGGTTGTTTTTTTTTAAAAATCACATAGAAATGCAATCATAAAAGCAGGATCTTGTGATTTGTGATGATATAAAGGTTAATGAGATCCAGTAATAACTTGAACACACAAGAGAACAAACCACTTTTGCCAAACAGTGCTTACTTACAGAAAAAAAAAAACATTGCCCTTAAAAAACATAGATCTGTGTGGCATTAAAGTGGTCCGAGGAAAATAAGCAGGTTGTCCTTCACGAAAAGATTTCTACTAAATGTCTGAGCTTCACTGCAACACCTCCTGCTGAAAACAAACGATAGTGAAATGGTCTTATTGTGGCACATTTTCTCCATATTAGTGTCATTTCTGTTTATTTTAACCATCTGTAGCTGAAACAATAAATGCAAAATGTATTGCAACACTTCTAATAGTCTTTTCTCTCTCTTTTCCATGATTTCACTTGCTTGCTGTGACCATGGCATTCGCTTACAGGTAAGCCTGCCATTATTTTGTTTTTAGTGGGATTTTGTTATTGTTGTCTCCTGTACCTAAAGACTGAGTAAATGAGAGGCAGTTACAGGATTTTTAATGTAAATAAGGCATACATTATCAGACAGTTAAAAAATTTTAAGAAGCCAACTAAGCATCTACATACTGAATTTATGGGAAAGTATTTTCAATTTGAAATTACATTACCATCTTTTCACATTGATTCCTTATCAAATAATCCTGGACTGATAAACGGTACATGACCTTCCTGCCTCTTTTATGGAGGGTGTTTACATTTACAACTTCATGCTTTGACCCTGACTTTCTAAGCCAAGGTGCCTCTCACTCGCCATTAAGACAAAGTTCATGGGACACATTAAAGGTGGGGAATGGGATTCTTGTTATCTCACAGCAGTCGGTGCAGAGCTGTGTAGTAAATATCAATGAAATACAGGTGATGGTTAAAGCCGGTATCAAAGCTGACCTGTGACTGAGCTGTGATTACTGAAACGCAAAGCAGCTGGCAGCTGTTCGTTGCTCTACCAAGTTCCACTCATCATCTGCATCAGGAAGGGACCTCTTGATTAGAGTGAAGTTAGTGAGGATTTTTTTTTTCGGCTTTGGTGAGAGAACAGACCTGAAAAGATGTTGAAAGAAGCATTTAGCAACGTACAGTCCGCTATTTTGTGTGATGGCATGTCTTGGAGGTGGAACTTAATTTTGAAGAGCTACAACTCTTTAGAGCTGTATACTTCTAACCCTAGCTAAGGCAGTACGGATGTATTTATTAGCCCATACATCACATTAAGATGCTGAGGCGCTTCATAACACTACAGGTTCATCTAAAAAAATTAGAATACCGTGGAAAAGTTAATTTTTTCTCGTAATTTAATTCAAAAAGTGGAACTTTCATATATTCTAGATTCATTACACATAAAGTGAAATATTTCAAGCCTTTTCTTTTGTTTTAATCTTTATGACTACGGCTTACAGCTCACGGAAATAAAAAAGACAGTATCCAAACTTTTCCACAATATTCAAATTTTTTGAGATGCACCTGTACATATCACGAGAAATAAAAAGAAATGATGGTTTTATATTTAAATCCCTTTTTAAGAAGAAACTCAGATAACTTTTAACAGAACTCTAGTAAAGGTCCTAAATAATGGAACTTGAATTACAGACCTGTAAAGTCTAAGTATGTAAGTCTTAGGGTCATGATATTATAATAATGGAGTATGTACAGCAGTATATTTGTTGTAGGATCCTTACAGTGTGTATAGGAATTATGTATAGTTCAAAGGAAACACAGTTCATGGGAAATACAGCTGTTTTTCAGGGTAATGGGGAAGAAATGCCAAGGTCATGACAAGTGATGATACATTAGTTCTTAAAAAGGGCACGGAGTTCTGGGGCTGCATATATAATGTACACTCTAGGGATGTAGCTGAATGTGAATACATTATTCGGATTGAGCAAATAATCTGTCCTAAACTAATAAAAATAAAGATATTAATAGGAGGCACACAATGTTTTTTTTAAAGCTTGCCAGAAAGGTATACATGGCGTGAGCGACAAGGACAAACAAAGACCACGTTGCGACAATGCTTTTTCAGCATTTATGACATGCTGACAGTGCTGGTATATCTACCTCTGGGTTTTTTTTTCCCCTCTGTGCTTTCCAGGGGCACTATGCAAACAAACAAACAAACAAAAACCTTCCTTTTTAGGTCACACTTAGGGTATCTAATATCTAATCTGTAAGTAACTGCACACAGTAATTGCACACAGTTGTTTTGGTTTTGTATACCAGCATAGTGGGTGTTATTGCTAATGTTTTTTTGGTCATTAATTGCAAATAATATTCAAATAAAATATGTCACATTTAAGATGATGTTAATATCTATAATTAACTGTATAGTCCCATGAAATGAGTGTATCAAAGACCATTCATAAAAGTCTGTTTTAAAAAATATATATATTTCTCCCATCACAGAGATAAATGTGCTCAAATTAAAGCTGACATTCTGCTTGTTAAACTCATCCCTTCATTTCATCTCCAATATACTGACGTTCAGACACAGGGCACCTTTTACTTCAGATTTAAACAACACCCTTCATTTAACTGTAATCTTTGTATTAATCATCTTTTAATGGCATGCAAATTGCTTTTCATGGAATATGGGTTTTCTGAGGAGAGCTTTTCTTTCTCTCTAAATGTCATACACTGAAACCTGCCGATGCAATCTTTTCATTAGCTTTAATGCTTTTTGTGACCTGCTTCTCAAAGGGCATGAGTCCTGGTACAAGCAGTGAATTGGGTAATAGATAGACGTTAGGTCAGGACTTTGACCATGAACGTTAGAGGTTAGATTTATATGGGAATTCCTTTGATGCTGGGTTCTGAAATCATATGCTAATGCAATTTACCCATTCCTGATTTTGTAACTATTTACAGTGTAGAGGTCATAAGTGGTGTGTATGTAGGGCGAGTGGACAGGATGGACAAGCGCAGTGTGAGTCATGAGGGCGGTACAAATGTATAACTGTGTTGTTACTGAATAAATTAAAACGGCAGAGCATGAATTACTATGGATAAAAAATGCCTGACTGCTCACTACAACATTTGGTTGAGAAAGTCCTTTATTCAGTCTATTACTTCATACATCTCTGTGGGGTTTTAGAGACTAACACATTGACAGAATGTTTTGTTGTCCAGAAATAATCTACATTCAGGGAAAGAGCTATTTAGACACTTGGAGGCAATCATTCTCTACATAATGAAAACGAACCTTCGTGGCTACTGCAAATTGAGCATCAAAGACAATTTTTTAGAGTGTATTTAGAGTGTACACACTTCTTGAAAAGCTGCATTGTATATTTTGGTGTAAAGTTGCTAGACAGTGATTGCATTCACTTGGAGGCCACAACCAACCATTTTTATACAGATGATCCTCGGCTGGGCTTTGTAAACGCTGCAGGAATGTAGTTCTCTACTACATCAGTTTATTCCCTCCAACTGTGGCCCGAATGTGTTTCCTTACCCAAGCAACCGCAACCAGAAACTTGCTAATGACTTATTCATAAAGTTCCATCTGCCCACTGCTGAAGAAATGCAATTCTTCCCTAAGTTTAGAGGAATTACTCCTGACTCCACTGACTCTGCAAACACTGTTATATAACCAATACTTTACTTACCCTGAACTCCAGAGAGGGTTCTTTTTTTTTTTTCTAGAGTGATTTCTGATTTATCTGATTTCTCTGACTGCACGTTTAATAATTTAGTGCAAAACCCTCCAGTGGGTAAGTTTGATCTTTTTTTTTATACTTGCAGTTGATCTCTCTCTCTCTCTCTCTCTCTCTCTCTCTCTTTTTATTTTTTTTTTAAAGATAGCGTACAGTATAGTTGTAAATGGTTGTTTTTAATACTTTGACATGTTATGTAAGGATTAAAAAATGACATGGCATGCTTTTAATGGAAAAAAATAATGAGAGTTATTGTTACTACTATGACGTTTTCCAATAATAGCATGTGTTTTATTCCTACTAATCCACAGCAATTTGCCAATGATTGTGATTTTTTTTTAATTAAAAGAATTATGTCATTCTTTTTATCCATTTATATTTACATTTAATGTGGAACATTTGCAAAACAAGTTAGTACTTGTTACTTACATTATAAATCACTGGCTTTCCTTCACTGGCTTTTATTTTTTCTCTCTTGAATAACAGTTAATAAACCAAAAATAAATAGTTAATAATCTTTTTTTTTTTTTTTTTTTTAATGCAGCTTGTCATGTTACAGAGAAAGTGTCCTGAAGAGTTTCACATGGCAGCTCACAGAAAACTTCATCTCAGCATGAACACTGGCTATGTGGCAAGTCCAGCATACATTTCCAGTGCGTTAATATAAAGCTCACAGCTGGCAGTACTCTCCAAGCTGTAATGTTATAGAACATTAACTAAAACTTTGTGATCAGAACATAAGAATTGAGAATTGATAACGTTTCATAGCATGGTCTCTGTGTCTCAATTCTGAAGGTCTCTAGTTTGTGTCACGATGCTATCGCTTCTGCATAACAGGAAGCATGACCTTCGATAAAGTTGTTTTTCATAGTCTGTAGTGCCATTCCTTTCGATCTCCTCACTCTCTCTCAGTTCTTGTTATTATTATCTGATAGAATAGACAGACGCCTTTAGTTCTTATATCACTCGAAACTATGTAATAGATGTTTTGATTTTATCTGTGACCTGTTCCAATTGACATTTATCATTCTTTATCAATATTTCTTGTGTGTATATATACTAGGCTTTCTGAATATTAAAACTAAGAAGCTTTCACTGAACTTTGTTTCGGTGTGACTTCTTCCGAGCTCGGATGAGAGGAATCAGCCATCGCAGGGTCCAAATTTTGGTTCTGCGACTGATATCGGACGAGACCTTAACAAGAATAGAACAGTGCTGGGGTATAAATCCTTTTTTTTTTAGTGATTAGTACTGTACTTTTCTGTACTTTCTGTACTTTCATGGACTTACATAGTCGTTGTCATTTATTAGCTGCATCAAATTAAGCACTGAAATAATAATAAAAATCACACAACTGACCCTGAGGGATAGCGTCTGAAGAATTCTTGGTGAAGAATTCATGGTGAATTTAAGCTTTTCACGGTTGGCACATGAACCTTTATCTGTGTGAGCTGAAGTAGAGTCCCTGAAATTAGCAGCCCAAACCCAGAAAGTGTGGTTCTTTTTGTAAATAATACTAATAATATTCCTTTATTGAGAATAATTACTCTGTTCTTTCATTCGTATATTTTAGTGAAAATTTAAAGAGATAAAGAAAAAAAAACGTTAAATAGAATAAGAGATAAGAGATAACGATCTCTGCATAAATCACAAAGATCTTCACATTCTACACATGGTCCATGCCTGCTAAATGTACCTGATATTTTAAATACAACATTTGACCTTTATTATGAGTACTTGTTGTAGGGCTTGTGGCTGTGCTTGATCATTAGTAGGCTCCCATAACATGTCTGTAGACTTTACCTGTGCTACAAACTCAATATATTGGGTTTCATTAGATTTTAGCTAAAGACAATAGGAAAAAGCATTTCCTGGAGTGTCTTTATACTAAAGAGAAAGCACAAATCCTCTTTTCCCTCAGGATATAATGGAATCCTTACCAACATGTCAATTCAAACAGAATATATATTACCTGGTTTTTTTATAGAAGGCAAAATACTGAGTAATCTGTCTGTAAAAATGTCTGACTTAATAATAATTACATTATCCCACCTCCACATGTACTGTAAAACTAATCCAGTCTGAACAGGACTTTAGAAAGATATTTCCATATACTTTTTTACACTGTCACTATTTATCACGATGTCATTATAAGATTAAAGAGAGAGTGGCTGAAAGGAAAGGATGTGAGGAAAAAGATGTAAATGCATTTTAATCTGTATTTTGAAAAAAGTCACCGGTGAGGAAACTGATCATACACTGCAACTAACTCCGAAAACATCACACCATAACAACCCTACTGAGAAGACTGCTGTCCTTATAATGTTTTCCAAATAGAGCAGAATATATCTTGATCACTACTTATGGAGCTTCTTAATTGAATAAAGCACATGCAGTGCAATATTTGAATCTCTAGATCTAATACTGAGTTATCTCCAAGTAATCATACAGACAAAGAGATTTGACATCAGGTACAGATGCAAGTAGTTTCCACTGGAACTTTCTGGAAAACACTAGAGCTTTATAGAACAGCTAGCATGGTAGCTGTGATTGTTGCTAACAGTAATGTTGCTAACTTCTTGGAATGCTGTGCATCAGAGGTCTTCCAATTCACCTACAAAACCCAAACTAGAGCCTTCAGTACTGAAGATCATATGCCACTGTCCTGCACTGTTTTTGGAACACATTCAAATTTTTCAATCAGAATTGTTTGGCTCCATTTCTTCTTCTCGGTGTTCATTGTGGAAGAAGGAGGAAAACAAGCTTCCGTGAAAGCTGTGGTTGTTCTGTGCACATTGATCAGCAGAATTGCGGCAATCAATACCACTCTGCTAGAGTGCTCTTTGACAATAACCCCTTCACTCGGACTTTTGAACTCTTGAAATTGTTTTTCCTCTGCAATCTCTTCATCACCTTCTATTGTTGAGCTTTATCTTTTTTCTCCCAGACAAGCTATGGACTATATAAGCACACACAGGGGGTGCTGATCGATCTCATGACCTCAGTGCCCCAAGCTAGCCTCTTAAATCCTGCCTGAGGTTTACTTATGACACCCATTGCCTGTAATAGAGATGGAGTGTAAAGAGAGCTGTCTGTTTTTATTACATTAAATAAAATTCTCCCTTGTGCTCGTAAAACGTTCTGACTGAGGGAGGAGATGAGAACACAAGAATCAATGAAGTATCAGTGCCACTATAGCAAGCCATTAAACTAAAATATCAGATTGAGACCTACCCAACACTCTATATGCTTCACAATCAGCTGTTTTGTTATTTATTTATTTATTTATTTTTTTATTTTTATTTTTTTTAAAAAAATATTATTTATTTATTTATTTATTTATTTTTTACATTTTTAAGAAGCAAGAACTGCTGGTGATGTCAGCAGTAGAAAATAACTTGGCAGATCACGGTGTAGCAAAGAAGGAGATGAATTCTACTTAAGTCATGCAGAAAACCACTTTAAAATTTTTGAACAGCTTAAGAATACTCTTCAGAATAAAGGCCTTCAGGATAAAGACCAACATGATCCTGTTATATTTACCATAAGATATAAACCACTGGGTGGCATGGTAGCTTATTGGTTAACCTTGAAACTCCGGGGTTGGGGGTTTGATTCCCACTTCCGACCTGTGTGCGCTGAGTCTTCATGTTATGCTTCGGGGTGTCCTCTGGGTACTCCAGTTTCATCCCCCAGTCAAGAGACATGCGTTGTAGGCTGATTGACATTTCCAAATTGTCCATAGTGTGTGAATGGGTGCGTGATTGTACCCTGCGTTGGGTTGGCACCCCGTCCATAGTGTCCCCCACCCTGTTCCCCGAGTTCCCTGAGAGAGGCTCCAGCCTCCTCTGCAACCCCGTGCAGGGTAAGCGGTATGGAAAATGGATAGATGGATAGATGGATAGATAAACCACTGGTAAACCACTTAATGATAAAATATTCAGTTTACAGTTTGCTAAAATTAACACACATCAGTAACTTGCCATTAGGGTTTTGCCTTATAGCACAGAATCTTATCATATAGGCATAGGCATAAAACTATTATGCATACAGACACACACACACACACACAAACATAGATAGACAACACCATTCAGTCTTTGGAATTTTCTTTTTAACCGAGGAAAGTTTACAGTTCTATCAGTTGTCATTTGTGTGCTTAGTCTATTTATTTCAGTTATGTCCTGTAAAGATATTTTGGGGAAAAAAACCAAAAAATTTATTAATAAAGGACTTAAATAGTATAGCTCCAATGGAAACTAAATCTAGGAAGCGTTTCACATAGGTGTGTAATCACCTAACACAACAGACAACAATAGGCTGTGTAAAATTATAGTCTGGGCTAGAAAGAAATCAGCTGCATGTTCTATTTTATATCCTTCTGTGTGTGTATTTTTTGGTTCCACCGAAGCATACAGAAAAAAAATAACATTTTACAGACAGAAAATATCTTGAAAACTGGCAAAAAAAACCCCCAAAAAACAACAACAACAACTATTTCTTGTTGTAACATTTGATTTATAAAAATCTCATATCATTTGGTCTGTTTTTAGATTACTCATTTCAAGCTTTACATTTTCTTATTCTGTTGGCAGATCATTTTGCTTCTTTCTAGCAAGAAATACTTAAATAGAACGAGACTATGTCAAGCTTGAGATTAGTAAAGAATTTATAGAAAGAGGTTTAAAAATACTTGTATGTGGTTTATTGTAATCATACTATAGGAAATACTAGAACAATCTGAGTATATTTAAGACATTTTCACTTGGCTTAGGCCCATTTATACTAGCTAGACCTTATAGGTGCATAAAAAACAAGCAGAGATGTACCACTGTGATGGTGATGTTTCAGCCAACAGAAACTGCACCCAGAATACTTAAAAAGAACGAAAATGTGAAGAAAAACAAAAAAGATAGCAATCCATAGCACTACCTATTCTGGAAGACTTGTCAGTCTTGCATTTATGTTTTACGCTAGATTAAATATATGATGAAATAATGAAATAAATGATAGAATGTGATCACCGCAGTTGTACGAGTTCTGCCCTTGACCACATGGAGCAGCGTCCTGTATTTGAGTTGAATTCCAGCCTCAGGAGTGTTTTCTTAAACCCAGGCATCAGTTTGACCTTTACAGTAAAGAGGGACTTGTTCATAAAGAGGATGGGATGTGACGGCTGATGGGTTTATCACAGCCTTTCTCTGGTCCAAAGCAGTCAAGTGTGATATATAGTGTGACAGGCTGATCCTCACAATTTCCTTCTTGTGACAGTTGAGGCCATATACAATACACAGGAAACTGACTTACGGTGCTGTGCTCCAACAGGAATTAAATTAAAAAATTTTGTTGTGTTGCAACACTTAGTTTTATATATGGTTTAAGAAATCATTGTTTAAAAACATTAACCTCTGATTAGAACTCCTAACATTGTTACCCTTGAGAAAACCCATTATCAATCCTTTATTTCTTGTCTTCTAAGTGAAAACTAGCATTCAGGTTTATTGCTAGTGTTTGTTCTGTCTGTTGCAGCATAAGAAGCTAAATGGGCTCATTAATACCTGAATGCATCTCAATGCTAAATCTTTCAAGCATTTTTAAAGTAATTTGACAGCTCTAGTAGAGATTCAGTGCAGCGCTACACAATTAACAGCTTATGTTTAAATAGCCGGATAGCAAGCTACGCTAGTGAACAATGTCGGATTTCATAGATCTATGCTAGGCTAGAACCACATGTTCTCCTAAATGTACAAAAAAGTGACTTCTAGTTTCAAATGAACCTTATTACCTATTATATTATATTATATTATATTGTGTTATATTATATTATATTATATTATATTATATAGACTTTTTTATCTAGAGCACATAATAGGGGTAGACACCAGACCAAATTCAGGCAACATTTACTATCATCATTACGTAAGCAGTTCAAACGTTACAAATTACCTGGTAAATGAATCACAGAAATATTCACTGAGTTTCTGTATTGAATATGCAATTGGTAAGTACCTGCTTGCTTCAATGGACCTTAACCCTTTCTCACAGTACACTGGCAGTCCATTCTGCCAGTGAAATGGAAATTGACTTAGACATTTTCAATCAGTATAAACAAATTAATTATTGTACCGCCACATGTCTGTTATAAGATTAGTCAGGACACTGTTGGGTTTCTGTGTGTAGAGTATCGTGACTCTGTGTTTATCTGCTGGTGAGCAGGGCAATGGGATAGGGGATGGGTGAGAGCCTCCTGCTGGGCAAACAATTCACACATCTCCACACTAATATTAGTACAGAGATAAAATGGACAGCACAACTAAAGCTTTTTGGTAGTAAAACATTGTATATAACAACCACAAGGAAAATTATAATATGTAAACCTAGTAGGCTAGATAAAAAAAAGAAAAAGTTTGTGAAAGAATGCAAATTCTTAAAGCCCAGAGTGTGTACTTCCATATGAGTTATTAACTACTACTGTGGCGTGTGATGAAAATAGGTGGAAAGTCCATTTTTTGCTCTCTGGTAACCAACTTGTTTTATTTAATTCAGTTCAGTGTTATTTGTATAGTGAGGATTTTTGTTGAATCCAATGGCTGTTTGTACAGTAAGAAATTGGACAACTCCACAAAATGGCTGCATCCAGAATAGTGCACTGTGTGGTGAATATGGAAAGAATTCAGACACGGCACGAGCTCGGGAGACTGCTAGCAGATCAATAAGCTTGGACGCATGGGGAGCAAGGGCTTTGCTGCAAGAGCACCTCAGACTGAGCCGGTTTTCCACCTGTCAGAAAAATGCAGCCTTAGAAGAGCTTAGTGGCTCTGATTCTCTCCTGGGACACCATAGCATTATTACCCATCAATATGAATTATAGCACAGTCTAGAGGTGCCTCCACCAGGTCTTCCAGCTCCCACATCCACTCTGATAGTAATGTGTAGAGTGTGACATGGTGTATTCTGTACGTAATTCACAATGACTTAATACTTTCAGCGTCTGGGGAACAGTAGCATGATCATCTAGATGCACCACACTGGAATACATTGGGCTTCATAAGCCGTAGAGTAATATTTTACAATTAAGGTATTAAAATGACCCTTATTTCAGAATCAACCCACACACCTTTGGTTCAGCAAAGCCAATCATTTTAGCACTTAATTTCACCTTTATATTATATAAATGTACATTTGTGGCCAAAACTTTGCATAGTTTGCAAGTTTGCAAATTCAGCTATTATCTTGTCTTGTGCACTATATGTAAACATCTGTTATGTGAAATAGCTTATTCAGGACAGTACTAAATAAAAAACAACATGGGATTTTTATGATCCCTCTTATTTTGTTAACAGTATTAGCAGATTCTGCAAGGGTTATGCAAACTTTTGGGAACAACTGTATAATAGTCTGGGAAAAACCTTTACATTGTCAAATTTTGACATGTTTTTCTATACATAGTTCTGAAAACTACAGACTTTCCTGAACAGAAATGTTTCTCTTTTGTATGTATGTTAACCAGTAAAGTTCTAGCATTCATTCAAAAGTTAAAAGGGAGAAATTTAGAGATCCACATTTAAAGATTACATTCTGACTGGAGCACCGGAGCATCTCTGACATTTTGACAGCAGGTATCTGATTACAAACTGAACTGATTACGCTTACGTCCATTTGTCCATCAAAGCCTTCACTGTGACATTCACTGTGTGAGGAAATCAGACTTAGCTAGCAATCTATCTAAACACTGATCAAACTGGCTCCTTACCCAACATGATCGCTGCTATGGCAAGATTTTAAAAAAGTCAATAAAAACATTCCCACATTACTTTGTTGAAATATATTTCTTAATTCTGTATGTCTGTATAAATAGGCAGAAAACAAAAAGAAATTGGCCAGTTGTCATCTATGTTTGTTTGCCAGAATTCAGACACAGTGACATGCAACTGGGTTTCACCACACAACTGGGATATACACTGAGATTTTCTTGTTAATCAAAGAAATTGACCAAAGTGCCATTTTGGGAAATTTATTTATTTATTTATTTATTACTACTATTCAACTTTAAGTAAAATATAGCATTTGACATTTTGACCGGAACAAAGATTTAAGTTTCATATCTGTAGAAACTTACATTTACATTTACACTTATGGCATTTTGGCAGGTGCCCTTATCCAGAGCAATTTACAGATGGGTTGTACATTTTATATTTATACAACTGAGTAGTTGAGAGTTAAGGTCCTTGTTCAATGACCCAGCAGTAAAACCTTGACAGTGCTGGCATTTGAACTCACAAGCGTCCAATCGGAAGTCCGAAGCCTTAACCACTGGTCTACTACTGCCATTATAACTGTAATTATTTTGTTCAAGACAAGTTTAATTGCCCAAGCTAACAAATTCTATTTGAAACTTGGCACAAAATAATTTCTAGGTGTAGTGTCTCATCTCAGGATAAATCAGAATGAAATGTCTTTTTCTGTCCTTCCATAGTTGGAATTAAAATCTTGTGAAAATCTAGATTAGCAGAGCATTTTCTGAGACTTTCAGTCTAAGAACATTTTAATTTAATGTGCGTTCAGAGAACATTTTACGTAATGTTCCAGCAACATCGCTGAAACTGTAAATAGTTTCAACGCCATTGTTGGAATGTTTATAAACATTATGTTAAGATGTTCTAGGAACTTCCAAGAACATTCAGTCAGGTTTTCTGGGTGTTCTGAGAACATTTTTCCATACTGATTATAAACGTTCCAACAACATCACTGCAACCATTTTAGTTGTAGGAACGTTAATGCTAACATCTCTTCATTAATTGGAAATGTTCTAGGAACATTTGTACACACATGATTTAAAGCACTGTTATTTTTGTAACATTTCAGCCCAACCTTAGAACATTTCTTTCACTATGCTTCTTCTGCTTGAAGTGCGGGTTCAGATACATCTGAGGGCTGCTCTTGGATAGATTGGCGCCTTTTGCTGCAGCACATCCAGACTCTACAAAGCAAAGCTGCTCTCAGAGCGGTGTGCTGGCTGCCTGTCTCTTTCTGTCAGCTCAGCTGCTGAAATTTTGTCCTGTGGGATGCTTCCACAGTGGCTCAGAGAGCTGCTCTAATCTCAGTGCTTTATGAGAAGCTGAGGGCAATGTGGGCAAAGCAGAGGTGAAGAAATTTTCTGTAAAGAAACAATATACAAGGCTTAGTACCCCTTGGATGACACTAAATCTTTTTGATGGGGTACTTTGAAGGACATTTTGATGTCATTAGACCACAGTTATAGCTCCTCTTATAGCTTCTTCATGGTCTTATGCAAGATTTTTTGAGTGAAGCAGGTTAATAGTACTGAGTCTCAGGAATTCAATTAGTTAAAATGTTGGTGGACTTCAAAATCTCAAGGAGCTGGTCAGATTTTGATATTTTTTTTTTATTTTTTTTTTTTTTACTAAAAATGGCTGAATTATTAGTAGTGACGGAAGGAGAAAATATATGGAGATAATTAGCCACAGTCGGTTTAATTAGACTAGGTAAATTTATTATGGTCTATTTAAGCCTGTAATTATTTTTTCAATAGAACTTTAATTGCCCAAGCTGACAAATTCTATTATGAAACTTGGCACAAAATAATGACTAGGTGTAGTGTCTCATCTCAGGATAAATCAGGATGAAATTACTTTTTCTGTCCTTCTGTAATTGGAATTAAAATCTAGGGAAATCTAGTGAAATTAGTACTATCCCAAGGTCATTATAAGTGCTCATTGCCATATTACAGCCAGTCATGGGCTCTGACTTTTGCAGTAAAAATTTCAGCAGTTGAAGGTCAAAACTCTTAATGCCAAGCTTGAAAATGTCAAAACAATTACTGACTGAATAATGGACTATGCTTCTGAATTTTGAAGGTTGTCTGTGTGTGTGTGTGTGTGTGTGTGTGTGTGTGTGTGTGTGTGTGTGTGTAAGAGGTTTCCTTTTGAGCATAAATAATTAGGTAGGCAAAATCAGATAATGTTACACATTAGCAAATCAGGTTGTCACCAGCAATACCAGGAATTGCTCATCGCACATGACTATATATTTTGAACATCTTACCTTGACTACCAAAAACTGATTCGCATAATGGGGACAAATGTGAGTCTGTTTGTGGGCATGTGTTTTTTTTTTCTTCTTTTTTTCTTATAAGGTACAAAATGATTACTCATGAGCTCATTAGCTGAAATTTAAGTGGCTTTGAAGATAAAAGACACCATATATTATATCTGAAGAAAAAGGGGACTGAACTGTACCCTTCCTTGTCACAGCACATGTACACTCAAGGGTACATCTTATATACATTTACTATGTAATTTTTTTACCTGGAAAAGAGAACATAGTGTAGTTTTAAAATGATTTATTTACATCAGGTGCCCTCCACTAATATTGGCACCCTTGGTAAATATGAGCAAAGAAGGCTGTGAAAAATTGTCTTTATTCTTTAACC
>JANDJT010000092.1:16220048-16230280 GCA_024331685.1 Stegophilus panzeri | reverse complement strand
CTAAGGGAATTTGGCCTATGTGTTACCTCATATTTATACCCCTGTGAAACAGGAAGTCATGGTTGAACAATTTCCTGGTCCTAGTCGACCAGGTATACAAAAAAAAGGTGAAATATCAATGGGAATATACTTCAAATATATTTTTCACATCTGAATTCATAGGGGTGCCAGTAATTGTTGCACACCTATATTTAACAAAATGTTTTTGATAAACCTGTGTTGTGTTTGCAATTGTTTTATATCCATGAGAGCAGAGTATTTTTGTGAATTCTTTGAACAAAAGCTCAAAAGGTTAGACAATAAAAGACAATTTTTCACAGCCTTCTTTGCTTATATTTTCCAAAGGTGCCAATATTAGTGGAATTAGACATTAAGGAATACTGCTGTACCTATAATTAGAAGTAAATTACATTCCACTTTCCAAGTACATAAAAATGCTTACTAAAGGTACTTTTGATGCGACAAGCACAGTTCATCGCCTATTTTCTGCTACAGATATTGTGTTGTACCCTGAGGAAAGGTTAAGTCTTTCTTTACTGAAATGTATCTAAATTTATCTCTATTGAAGAGTTTTATTGTACCTGGAAGCTTAGTCAGCATTATATATGACATCCTTACACCTCCAGAGAAAGGATATAACCCAGTGTACTAGAGTCTCAGGGCTAATTACCCAAAGACCAGAAAAGGCAAATATCACATAAATCATTTCTGCACAGCACAACAATTGAGGTAATGACATATTTAAATGTCTCTCATCATGCCTGGAAGGCTGTTTCAACCTCAAGGTGTGCCGAAAACAAGGGGAGAAACAAGAGATGATGACAGAACATTGCTGAAATATAGTCTAGGTCAGGAGATGTCAAACCTTTCGCAGCCAGAGACCCCTTTAGATAAAAAGATATAATAAACTCCATTAGCATCAGCATCAACAGATTCATTTTATTGTAATACTCTTTAACTATTAGACTCATTATTTAAATGTGTACAGTAATGTTGTAGCTATTAATTGGATCCATAGAGGTTTTTATTCCTGAACGTTTTACCAACAGAACATATTAGGTCTAAATTCATATTATTTATAGGCCTACTTGCTTTGAAATTATTACGATTTGGATTAAATCCATTTTGTACCACAGTACTGTTGAATTCTTTATTTGAGTGGTCGTACGTTGTTGATTGATTTTCTAAAACAGCTATAATTCAAATCACAGGCTTATATTAATGCACTCATTCTAATGTAATATTGTTTCTTTAGTAACAACTCATTCACAAGGACTTACAGTATGTCGTGGACATGACACATAATCTAATGCTAATAAACAGATAAAAAAATTGTTTTTATTTAACAAATTAAATGTATAATCTTTGATTTGGTGAAGCTGTCTATAAGGAGACATTTATTGAATATGTATGGAATGAGTCTCCAGTGCCAGAGCACTGTAACAGTCAGTACGAGATCTGCAGTTTTTTTGCTAACATGACACAAATTGTATTATTAACCTGAAGACAGAGAAACAGAAAGAGATGCTGAAATACACAGACTGTTTGTAGCTGCTATAATGTAAGTGATAACAGGAACTAACTTGTTTTGAAAACGTTTCACACCATTAAATAAATAAAAATGTGCTGTGGTGTAAGAAGAACAAAACACTTTGGGATGTGTTGTTGTAGGAATATAATCAGCTGGACTTTGCACCGGTTCACATCACCCCACCAAATTGTTGATTATGTTCCTAGAGCTGCACAGTTCATTGTGTTTTATTCCTTAATTAATTCAAAGTCAAACAGTTTAATAACTACAAGAACTCAGTAATAAATAAATACATTTTGCTAATGTTGAGTTGTGAGTTCCACTATTGTAAAGAAATCTTTTTCACAATCACTGAGCCCCTGGCTATGTTTCACGGATCCCTGAGGATCCCGGCATCCTGCTTTGAGAACCGATGCTCTATAGTGTCAGCATTCAGCATGACCTTGACTAATCTTTTATATTTGGGTTCCATGTTGTGGCTGTGGCTTATATGCTGATTTTTGTCAGCACAGTTGAGGCGGCCTCAGTGATGGCATGCTTGAGCGTGAGTGACAGCTCATTGAGGAGTACGTCGAACCCCATCATGTCAGAAAGCATTAGCGGCGGGTAGTGGGCAACTAATTTCATTAAACACGAACACCAGACGAGGGAAGGAGGACCCGCCATGTTATTTGGCCTGGATCAGACCTGTTATTTATCTGGATAAAGAGGATACATAGAAAAAAAAGAGATATTCTTGGTTGAATGTCATTGGAAGGTTTTTACCATAATGTTTCAGATACTAGAATGGATTGGCAAAGAAAGGGTTTCCTGTAGCTAAGTGCCATGGGACAGTGGTGTGAAAGAGTCTACCCCATTCAGCTCATGTTTATGTATGCAATTCATCACTCACTCTGCAGGCTCCAGCTGGCCTGTGGGGGCCGGCACCTGTGTTTTGTTTTGTTATTAGACACAGTATGCAATGTGCCACACACACACACACACACACACACACACACACACACACACAACTCTAGATCTGTTTAATACTACAGGTTTAAAGTCCTCAAGGGATGGAGCACTGATGTTACGTTCCAGACAGTTCAATATATTTAAAGTCTCCTTGATTAGATTGAGAGCCTTGGTTTGATCCTGTATGTCAATGTATATTGAGTGATGGCATGTTGAAGTGCTTGGCAGATTTACACAACAGCCAATTGCATTCGAGATACACCACACCCCCACCGAATCTAAACACACTTGATGGTAGCTTAGCAAATTAACTAAACGTGAAGCACAGCAAAGAGTTTACCGAGAGCCTGTTTTTTCAGCTGTGGAGGATTTCTCACCGCCTTCTTCACACACACCTGTCGATTTTACCAAAGACGCTATTCTAGACGACAAGGTACCATGTGCTTTTAGTTTTGTGTCTTACATGTTCGAACCAAGGTCGACTGTCAGTGGTGCTGATGGAGACGTCCGACTTGTCTGAATAGTAGATAAAATGATATTCTCTTACTAATATACTAGTATATGACTCTTACTAATGCAAAAGCCCTGACGGTGTATAAGAACAGAAATCGTGTTCTCATTTAGTCTGAGATAACAAGACATTCCTGCATTTTTCTCCACCGAGGAATGGATGGAAATGGAAATAGTGTGGGAAGACTTACAGAAACAGCACACATGTTAACTGCAAACAAGCTGTTACTGGAAAGCATCCCTGCATCCCAGTTTGCATACTATCCATACTAAATAGCATCCGAGATGAGAATCAGTGGGTCCCAAATCGTTGTATGTTGAAATGAGTATCCCAAAGGTACCTGGATTGTCTACCATTAGCAATACTAATGTATATCTGTCAATCTTTGGTTGTTGTTTTCAGACTTGTAAGACTTGCTGTAACACTAAGAAAATGCTAAATGTTCATTTTGTTGCCCCCAAACTCTCTCCATAATTGGATACACCTTTTAGTATCAAAGGTTTAATATGTCACATGAGCAATTCATTTGCATACACACTGTGATTGCCTAAAAGTGATTGGCCAGTGGTGTGCCATACTGCATAATCCATCCATCCATCAATCCATTTTCCATACCGCTTATCCTACACAGGGTGCCAACCCATCGCACGGCACAATCGCGCACTACCATTCACACACTACGAACAATTTGGAAATACCAATCAGCCTACAGTACATGTCTTTGGACTGGGGCTGAAACCGGAGTACCCAGAGGAAACCCCCGAAGCACGGGGAGAACAGGCAAGCTCCAAGCACACAGGGCAGAGGCAGGATTCAAACCCCCAACCCTGGAGGTGCGAGGCAACGTGCTAACTACTAAACCACCATGCCCCCCTATACGGCATAATAGAATACTTTTCTAAATAGGTTATGTAGTAACAGCTGTAATCACAATTATAACAGTAATCAAGATGTGAAGGTACAGAGGTCTGATTTGGTAGCTGAGCACGTCATGTCACGTCTGATTACGTCTCTTAAAACATTGTATACGAAAACCTCATTAATTAATGTGATGCTATCCGGCAATTAATGTTAACCGGCAAAGTCACTGTAGGGTGCTACGAATAACTTACCAAACTTACACGAATAACTTTTTTTTTTTTAAACAGTCTTGGGTAGTCGTAGCAGTCAAGAGCTTCAGAATTCAAATTTGTGCCTTCCAATTATCTAGCTATTTAGTGTGTGTTTTTCTGTGTATATATATATATATATATATATATATATATATATATATATATATATTGCTTAATATTGATATTTTGTAAGATGTTATGGGTTTCTACAGATTACTTTAGTTCAGGAAACTGACATTATATCAGTAACTCCCAGTTTAATTTTTGAGAATATAAAATATAAAGCATATACATTCATTTTCTGTATTTAACAAGTTTGGAAGTTGGAATTTTTAGCTCCTGTTGGTGAAGTTTTTATATCATTCAGACCCTAATTGAAATCAATTTATCTTTTAATCCTTTGTGATATTACATTTTCTATTTTGGTATGTCCTTTAAATTGTATTTTCCACTAGCTTCACTTTTTCATCTCTCTTTTAACTCATCTGCTTTTAATTTTATTACTTGCATACACGCCAAGCTTTGTTAAACCATTTTGAGATTTGCATTTAGATGGATTCTCTCTCTGTTACATAAACCTACAATATTTCAGAAGTTGATTTTAAGTTTTAAAGAATGGGAAGGTAATTAATATCCAGGTGCAGTTGTACTGAATTTCTATTTTATAGAGTTGAGGTCCATATTCTGGTGACACACTGTGGATTGTCTACAGATTAAAGTTTTTATACTATAATAATACTCAGATACTCATGTATGTTTTTTTTTCTTCAAATTATCTGTTTGTAATTAATGTTGGGGAACATCCATGAAACAAGTTATGACTATTATGACTTATGTCATAGCAGCTATAAACAGTTGTTCCCTCACCAGCCTGCATTTTTTGTTCCCAACATCCTGCTTGTCATGTGTTACTGTGAAACTGGTAAGCTTTCTATCTTAAATACTTTCCCATGTAAAAAAACAAAACAAAAAAAACCTGAAGGAACAGCTTAACCGCTGACTGCTGCAAATCTGCCACTGGAGACTCCTTCAAAAATTAATTAAATAAATAAATGTCTTGTCTCAGAATACTTCATCATATCACCAATTACACTGTGTTTTTGAATTCTCAATTCTGATTGGCTAGTTGATTCATTTTCTATAACAGCAGTTCTGACAATAGTTCCTGGCTGCAAGGCAAATCACAAGTTTATATTAATGCTATCTTACTAATATGCTATTGTTTCCATAGTGATAAAGTATACAGGGACTTGTATGGTGGGTGCGTGATAGATTTAAAAAGCATGCGGTATAAAGCAGCTTATTTTCTAGGATCACAATATGGACAAAATCATATCTCAGTACAGTATATAAGTAACAGTTTGCTGCATAAACTTAATAAAACTAGCAATGTCAAGTTTGATGCAATCTGTGTAAAAAAAAATGCATTATTACAGCATCAGAAGAAAGTCATGTTGAAATGACAGTCAATGTACTATGCAGAGCTTCTCTCTCTTGGATATTACTGTGATAAATGAATATCAAACAGTGTCAGTGATTCTGTTATAGAAAGAAAAGTGATGGAGTGTGTTTCGGAGAAAACACTTATTTAATTCCTAGTGAAGTGGAGGACAAGCCTTGATGTCCGTAATGGAAAACTGCAGGGACTCAGTCACTTGATTTTATTCACTTTAGTGCACTGACCTAGCAGACTAAGAGCCACTGCTGGAAAAAATCAAACAACACAGTTGTAAATCCAGCAGAAAAGTGCACAGCTACGATGTAGACTCAGGAGAATATGTGTACTCAGGCAGTAAGGAAGGTCCACTGTGGCCCCTAAAACCCTATAGACATCCTGTGAATTTCACAGTTTCAATTAAATCCACCATAATGACTAGGTTTAATATTCAGCTCATTGGCTCCGAAAAGCCACCTGATTGTATGTGGGTGCATCAGGAAAGAGCACGTTTCATGAGACACTTTCATTAAACGGTGGCCATTCGTTTAATGTCAAAATCTGAAGTATGCCACTACAGCCATAAACAAGCAGCAATGAATCACAACCTGAGTGTGCTCAATGACACTGTTAAAACTGTGCTGGTCTCAATAGTAATAAATCATTTGATTAATAAGTTGCGCTAAGGATACCCCTCAACAAAATATGCATTCCATTTAAAAGAGAATTTACGCATTAGCTTGCATTTCATGAAACCTTTCTTGCTCTGTAATCTGATAATCTGATAAGTACTGTAGTAATTATGAGTAGTTATTATCAGTTAATTAAAATCAGACAATTGGGGTGTGCTGAAGTGGAAAGGAGGAGCCTGTTGTAGAAATTGCACATGTTCCACAATATTTTCACCTGAAGTTTGATTTTTTTCCTTTTCTACACAAAGTGGGAACCAAAAGTAGTTAGATGGGGGAACTAGTGGGGGGGGGGCACATGTCTTCAAAAATTTGGAGATTAAAGAAGAAACTGAAGTTGAGACTGATACAGAGGAGGGATCGTTGACAGGAAGGAAGGAAGACTGAAAGTGTTTGACGCTGAAGAATTTTCAAGGGTTGTATATGATTCTGGGGCAGGATGAGGCACAGGAAAGAAGAGGCTTTGACTGAGAGAGAGAAGGGCACACGTTCCCAAGCCTGACACATGGGCTGAACTTGACTTTTGGGAAAATTGTCTGAGAGTAACTGAGCCAAACTCATGATCAAGGGCATGGGATCAGACCAGGGACTAAGTCAGATGCAGGGACAAAGCAGGAAGTGTAACAGAATTAGAGGTCAAGGCATAAACAGCTGAACTAAAGTCATTGGTGGAACTTAGAGGCTTGAACAAAGACTAGGCTAGGATGAGGATGTAATGGACAGGGTAATCCATGTGCAGGAGGTTTATTTATAAAAATCCAAGACACAATCCAAGATCAAAGCTAAAACAAAGGCAGTGGACAGAGGGCAAATCCAAAGAATAGTCTGTAAACAGGAGGTGCTTGCTGTGTAATGTAGAAGGAGTTGGTATGCAGGGGAGGGAGACCTCTTCTGGCATGGAGGGAGGTAATGTAGTCAGTGAATGTGACAGAGGAGTAGAAATAGAAGCTCAGAGCATCTCTGGCAGACAGATGTATGCACTAAGTCTTTAAAAAAAAATTATTAAATATTGAAATATCTTGTTCCTTTTTTCTATTTATCTATCATTCAAGTTGGCCTGTTTATCTGACCACCACCATAGACAACTGCCACATGTGACCAAGTCTAAATCTTCTTGAGTTGCCTTGCTCTATAATGCAAACTGAAAATAACAATCTCGCTTTGAGGGAAATAGTAAATATTGAAATTATAAGTGTTATTAGCAAAAGCAAAAATACAGTGTGTGGCATGTTGTGGAGGCTTTCCTATATTCAGACCTGGAATACACAGCCTAAAACACTTCCAGTAAAAATGTAAATGTAAAAACTTCCACAATAACATTGCATAGAGCGTGATGTACTGTAATGGTCCATTACTAAGACTGAGAGACTGCCACACTCTTTGGTTTCTCTGTTAATTGGGCCCAGCCATCATAGACAAGTTTATTTTCTTAACTTATCTAATTTCTTTGGATACATCTGCTGCTCCTACTGCACGTCTGCAGCATTTGTATAATGATTCTATACTGCTATGTTGTGCATCTATATTATAGACTTGTGGATATGCTGGAACATAGTGTGAACATATGCTGGAACATTTTAGTTAGCACGTAATGAACAATATGTACCAAACATTTAATTGTATTTAGTGCTTTGTGCTGATTGGAGAAACAAAGCATCCTTTGCATTTTCAGCAGTTGACTTAATGTTATGAGGAAAATGAGATTCACAGACAAAGTCAAACTGCTAAGCAGGTTTTATGTGGTAAGACTACATTATTTGGTTTCTGCTCCTCTGGTAAAGTTCTCCTTATGATTATATCTCCTTTGTATTTTTATCTGCCGCCAATTAGGTATTCCTGAGTTCCAAAGTAAAATATGGAAAGAGACAGCTTATTTGTAAAAGTAGTTTGGCTCAGTCCAAGTCAAACTGTATAAAACGTCATTGTAAGACATTATTGTATGTCCAGTACTACCATTCCACAAGCTGATTATGGGCCTGTGTCTAAAACAGATATGGACGCTAATAGACATTCAGTATAGTATCTAGGACCTATATATCAAGATCTGCTGATATGTCTTTGCTGAAATATCTCTTAACTCCACAATCACTGCTCTTGCAAATCAAGCTGATACCGTTTTAATTGGTTGTTGTCATTAAATCTTAAATCGTGAAGCTCAAAATTAAGACGAAAATGCGCATGTTTAAATACTTTTGCAGGCATATTTGTGAATACTGTTTTATTTATTTATTTTTTATTTAAACCACTTCCTCCATTACATTTACCAAAAAAACCCCAAACACTTCTCTACCAAGAGAACCAAGTGCCATAATCATAACATAATCTACTGAGTCAAGAAAACCTTGCTAGCTGTTCATCATCGATGATTGGCTGCTGTTGTCTTTATTGCCTTTTCATTTAGGATCAACCTTTTCATGTTAGACCAGTTAACACTGAAAAAAAAAAAACCCCACCAAATGCAAATAGATTATGAAGTACAAGCTGAACTCATTTTCAACCAAAAACGCCAGAGAGGATCTTAGGATAATAGGGCCACAAAACTTCATTTAGCATTTTCTGTGTTAGTGCTGGTGATGTAGGAACCTAGAAATTGAGCTGACAGTCTTGGAACAAATGACAAAAGCTGTATTTATATAAGAATATAAAGGAGCCTTTGAATAAAACAAAGTCAGTTGTAGCTTCCCTGAGCATTTTGATAACACTTCCAAAATTCCACTATAACCTTTTTGCTGTCAGCTTTACATGCTCATAAACAGGTCACTACACTCATTAATGGAATTGATTCTCTGCTTACAATCAAACCTGAGAAGAAGGTGACAGTGCAGTACAAAAGTCACCTCTCACCATTCATTTAATCACTGTCAACTGTCTTATGAGTTTACCCCATCCTCCTCTCTCATATCTTCTCTCCGTGTACAGGCTGAGTGCCTTCAGACCTCAATTGATCAGCTCTCCTCAGCCGCAAAGGGCTTTCACTCCAACAAGCGTCACCTGTTTTGACTCATTTGAAAGATTTTGATGATTATTTACAGCCTTTCTGGATGTAGCCTTTGTTAAGTCAGCCAAGGTGAAGGGGAAAATGTGACTGTCATGTGGCGGAACGGAGCAGAGTGTTTAAGCAAGGTCAGTGTGTGAGCTCAATCATGAACAGAGAGCATGCCGATGGTCAGGACCTTGTGGTGTTCTGTTCATCTCGACTAGAAAATAAATGTGTCAGCCTTGTTCCTGGTGCAAATGGCCTTGAATGATAATGCCGACAGATCATGCAGTGCATCTGTACTACATGTGCAAACATATACTGTACAGTATAACAGCTATTATGATTCTTGAGAAATTAGTCTCATGAAAAATTACCACAAATTGGAACAAACAAGGGTGAAGTGGATTTTCATTTCAAACGAATGAAGGAACAGGTGTAAACCCTAAATTTTGGTATGTCTCAACCTTAGCCATAACTTTTCATACAAATTCTGTTATGTCAGTTGTTCTAAATGTACGAGAATGAGACCAACATGGCAAATATTTATTTACACACTATTTGGCCAAATATTTGTGGACATCTGACCATCACACCCATATGTGGGTCTTCTCCAAACTTTTACCACAAAGTTGGAAGCACACAGTTGTGTAGAATGTATTTGTATGCTGTAACATTACTATTTCCCTTCACTGGCACTAAAGGGTTAAGTGAAACCCAACCTTTTCCAGCATGACAGTGGCCCTGTGCACAAAGCAAGCTCCAGGAAGACATGATTTGCCAAGGGTGAAGTGGAAGAACTCGAGTGGCCACAGAGTCCTGACCTCGACCCCACTGAACACCTTTGGGATGAACTGAAAAGCTGATTGAACCCCAGGCCTCCTCACCTGGCATCAGTGCCTTCCCAGAAGAGTAGAGGTTATTATAACAGCAAAGAGCGGACTAAATCTGGAATGGGAGTGTGGACTGAGAAAATGGAGATATTCAAAAACAGTGACGTATTTTTTGTCACGTGACACAGTCATG
>JANDJT010000092.1:16176739-16195427 GCA_024331685.1 Stegophilus panzeri | reverse complement strand
ACTTTTGTTGCCAGCGGTTTAGACATTAATGGCTGTGTGTTGAGTTATTTTGAGGGGACAGCAAATTTAAACTGTTACACAAGCTGTACACTCAATACTTCACATTGTAGCAAAGTGTCATTTCTTCAGTGTTGTCACATTAAAAGATAATGTAAGGGGTGTACTCACTTTTGTGAGATACCATAAGTGCATTTACCAATTCAGAGAGCTAAAATTTTACAGCAAATACATGCTGGAATAAATAATATGGGAAGCAGTTGGTGTGTGGCCCATGATAAGCATTGCAAAAATGATCCTGATATTCCTAGGAGCCCTCCTTTACTCAATGTGAGTCAGTGTAGAATAAAAACCTGTTAAAATGAAAGTGTATTTCTATCATGTGACACATCTCTTGCACCCATTCAGAAAAAGGGCCTTCTTGAATCTCACTACTGGAAAACAATACATCAACAAAAAACAGGTTTCTTGTCCAGGATTGTAGCGGAGAAGTAGGTTTAAGAACCAGAAAAAAACTCTACAGTACTTCTTACTAACTCACAAAACAAAAGTTTCTCTTTAGTATGTAGCTATGTTAACCCTTGTGCGTCCTTATAGATATTTTTGTGTTTTTCATTTTTTTAATTTTTTAAAAATAATTTTGTCTGTGTTAATGCAAACACCATAAATTTAGCAAAAGGTGTGTATTTTTATTGGAATTTTAATATTTCACCCTCATTTGCTTTCATCAATTTTTTTTAAACTAGGTACACAAAGTAGTTACACTCGGGACGCTAAGGACAAAAATGTCTCCATTGAAACCCATTCAAACTGCAATATTTAATCCCCATGACGTTTAAGCATAAAATCATGCATTCTATGTTAATAGGCTTTTATTTTGTTGTTCAAAACATTGAGTTTAAAAAAAAAATTATCTGAAATGTGTAGTATTTTCTCAGGTTTAGCCTGTGGGGGAAAATCCATGCTTTTCCTTTTTTCTGATTCTGCTGTATTATAGAGCACTGCAGACCAACTGAATAAATGATGCAGCTATAACCGTGTGTGTGTTTGTATGCATATCAGAGTTGTGGTTTGTATGTGTGTCCTGAAAATTGTATGTGTGTTTGAACAGTTCGAAAGAAAGAAATTATATTATACTGGAAATCACAAATCCCACCCCATGTATATGAGTCAAAGAAGGTTACTGAGCTTTGAAGATTTTTGCATTATGTAAAGTGTCACGATCTCCCCTTTAGACAGCGCTGCAGCATGCCCGAACAGCCGGAGTGCGCGTGCAAACACGAGCCAGGTGTGCGAGTGCTCAGCGAGCACACACTCTTCAAATGTTGATGACTGTGACATTGTTTACTGTGGACACGTGCGTTTGTTTTGTTTCTGTTCTGTCACCTCCCTGTTTTGTCATTGGTTGTTGTTCGAGGGTGTGTCTACATTGGTTTCAGCCGTCAGCACTTAACGCTGATTATGTTTGATATATATACCCCTCGCCTTCCAGTATACGGCGTGGAGTATTATAGTATATAGTAGCTGTCTTAGAGATAGTTTAGTTTAGTTTAGTTTAGTTTCCACGATACCACTCTGTTGTTTCCTGCCTCTCGTTTCCCTATTAACGTTTCATGTTTTGTGTTTTGACCTCGATTTTGATTCCTGCCCAACCCTAGTTTATGCCTGTTTGCTGATCGCCTGACCCATTGCCTGTTTTCGACTACACCTCTGTTTCATGTTTTGGATTTGTCTGCCTGTCTCCTTAAATAAAACGTCTTTACCTGCACTTGCTTCTGCCTCAATTACCGCTACATGACATAAAGAAACCGGCGTTTAAAGAGTCAAAATTTTGAAAATGAATGAATGTTTGGTAATTATGATCAGAACTGATGCTGGTAAAAAAAAATAAAAATCAAAGTCAGTAAAATTGGAAAAAAATATTAATATATAATATTTCTATGACATTTTTTTTACATGTACATTTTTGTCCTTTATGGAACTGAGTTTTAGGTGTTTTTTTTGTTTTTTTAAATCTGACACTACATATAACATATGAATGCATCAAAATTCATGTTGTTGTTAATCAGTGACATATCAAAGACTGTACTAATCAAAGAAAAAAAATTCTACTTAGCATTTAGTGTATGGGAAAGAATTACTGTTTTAATTTTTTTCATAAATAAAAAACATCTGTGGCATTACATAAACAAACCAGCATTTGAAGGGTTACAATTCTGAAAATGAATGAATGTTTGGTCATTATGATCAGAACTGATGCTTGTAGAAAAAAAAAAGATGACAGTGAAAGTGGAAAAAAAAATCATATATAATATTTTTGAAAGTTTTTGGACATAGATATTTTTGTCCTCTATGGATCTGTGTGTAACTTTTTTTAATTGACGTACAAGGGTTAAAACTCAATGCTGTCACTACACTCTATACTACATCTGTGCCACCATTTGTTCATTTACTTTTGCTGCAGTGAACTGTTTTTGGAAAATCTAAAAACAGGGAAATTCACTTATATAGTCTTCTTGTATGCAAAGGTAAAATCACAATAATGGTTAAAATGTTTGATGTAAAATTTAAATCAACACATGTCTAGGTGTACAAAATTAAAATAAAGTCAAAATAAAATAAATAAAATAAAATAAAAAGTTGTCTGCAAGTTTACCCACAAGGCTTAAACATTTAAAGAAATCAAAGGGAAAAGCTATCTCATATTAAGTTACTGTATCTATTTGTTTCATTCTTGCTAATTTCCTGACCAATGATTTGTTGTTAAGACCATTAAAAGTCCTCCCCAATCAGTGTACAGTATCTCACATGCTTCTGAATCTCACCACCTGCTGCAGTATACACATCATCCGAAGTGTAATCAGTGGATGGTTTGTACTAGGGAGATTTATCAGCATGCATGGATGACAAACAACCTTTTCACAATCAGGAGCAGTCATGAAATGCTCTATTGGAAACACTGAGGAAACCAAACAAAATAAAGTGCAATATAAAGCTGTCATATCTCTCCTACTTACTACATTCACTGCACGACTAAATACTCTATGTCGAGAGAATATAAAGTCATTATCCAGACTGGAAGAATATCTATTTAAGTGTGATTTGAGAACAGAACACCACATCTGTCCACAACATAATGCAATTCAGCGTTTTGCACCATTGTGTGCGTTAAATTTAACAGTTTTTATTCCATCATGGCTAATTATTCAAATGAACTAAACTTTAAAGCAAATATAATGTAAATAAGGACATCCTGATCCTCCATATTCACCAGTTAATTTCCTACAGGATCAGTTTGTAAAACGCTTCGGAATTTCAGTACTTGAAAGTGTAGCATGTCCATTTGTATGCATCGTACATAAGGATGTGTATGATAAAGAAATCTGAGTGTATGATACAGTACAGAAAGCAAGGAGATGTTCAAATGTCAACAAGCAATTCATTTGGAGAAGCTGTAATTAAAACTGCACACACATCTGTGTAGGTGACAAAGACGTCTCTCAAATAAGGAGAGGATCGTGAATGTCATGCAAGTGAGGAATATAAAAAGAACTAGAGTCTAGTAACATTTTAATATTCAACACCATTTCTGTTTTATCTCACTTTGCAAGTTTGATACATAAGTATGAATACTAAGCGTTAAAGTCACTGTGTATTATTCAATTATTCATTTTAAAGCACATTATTCAGTGACTACCATCAGGGGTGGAAAATTACTAGCTCATGTGCCTGGGACTAGCAGATTACATGTCTGGGCTATTAGTTTTTTATTCATAGTTCGCTGGCAGTCACCACCATATTTAAATTTTTTTCGTTCAGCTCCCAGAAAAAAGCAGAAATCCTGTTTGTTATATATATAATTTTGTACAAATTCCCCTCTCAGCATGCGGCGCTTGTGTCTTTTGTATTGAGCTCACATCATGTGTGTTTGTTTTGTTTTGACCTGTGCCTTTGTTTTGGTTCTAGTCTTGAACTGGTGATTTTTCTGATTGTGTCCACTTGTTCTTCATTAGTTTGCCTAGTTACACCTTGTTGTGTCTTTTGTCTGGTTGCAACATCGTGTTCATTATAAGTAGGGCTGCATAATTAATCGAATATTAATCTCGATTATGATTTTGACTGCCCACGAATACATGAAAATTATCGACTGCGATATTGACGTTTAAAGTTCGTCCTCTGCTCATAGAAAATTCCGCTGCAGATCAAATCAAGTGCTTCCTAAACTTACAGCCAGTCACCATAGAGTGGCACAGGGATGACATCATTTTTTAATGCCAAAACCTGGAAACGAGTTAGCATTTTAGCCCTTCTGGTTCCCTCCCAAAGTCAATGGTGTTTTTTTAATAGGATTTTGGTTAAAAGTCTGAAATAAGGTCTGTGGTGAACACAAGCTCAAAATATTTTCGCATTTTATTCTACAGGGAAATTCACTTATATAGTCTTCTTGTATGCAAAGGTAAAATCACAATAATGGTTAAAATGTTTGATGTAAAATTTAAATCAACACATGTCTAGGTGTACAAAATTAAAATAAAGTCAAAATAAAATAAATAAAATAAAATAAAAAGTTGTCTGCAAGTTTACCCACAAGGCTTAAACATTTAAAGAAATCAAAGGGAAAAGCTATCTCATATTAAGTTACTGTATCTATTTGTTTCATTCTTGCTAATTTCCTGACCAATGATTTGTTGTTAAGACCATTAAAAGTCCTCCCCAATCAGTGTACAGTATCTCACATGCTTCTGAATCTCACCACCTGCTGCAGTATACACATCATCCGAAGTGTAATCAGTGGATGGTTTGTACTAGGGAGATTTATCAGCATGCATGGATGACAAACAACCTTTTCACAATCAGGAGCAGTCATGAGCAGCTCAAAATATTTTTGTATTTTATTCTACGACATAAAATACGCCAGTAAAACCCCACTCATGATTTTTTAAAAGCTTTTACGTGTATTGAAAAAGGCAGTTGCTAACCGTCACGTAATGAGGGTTTATGACAGATGCAAGTGCAGATAATGACTCTTTATAGGTCACATATACATATGCACAGTGAAATTATTTTCTTCGCATACCCCAGCATGTCAGGAAGTTGGGGTCAGAGCACAGGGGCAGCCAAGATACAGCACCCCTGGAGCAGAGAGGAAACAGGGCATTGCTCAAGGGCCCAACAGTGACAGCTTGGCAGCGCTGGGGTTTGAACCCCCGATCTTCTGATCAGTAATCCAGAGCCTTAACTGCCAAGCCACCACTGCCCCTAAGATAAGAGCTTTATTGAAGAGAGGCAGACAAATCCAAAACGTGAGACAATAGCGTGGTCAAAAACAAGCAAAAGGTCAGGCGATCGGCAAACGGGCATAAACAAGACTAAACAAGAATCAAACAACGAGGTCGAGAACAGGATCAAAACTATAAGATGTGAAACTATGAACAAAATCTTGGTACACGGAAAACTCACGCAATACTTTGCACTGAACAATGAGACACGAGGGGTTTAAATGACGAACGTAATTAAGGGTGAACACAAAACAGCTGAGACTAATGATGACGCATAAGGGAACAACCACTGACAATACAGGGGAGGAGACAGGACAGAAATCATAACAAATGCTCATGTGGAAAGTAAACAAAGTCAATGTCACAAAGTCAATGTCACTAAAAGAGCGCGCTTTGAGCTCCAGCGCTTGCGCGAGGGAAATCATGACAACAAATTGCTAAATGGGACTACAGAGGTTGTCGGGGACATTAAACGTCATCACGCCGAACACGCGGCAAAAAAACTTTGCAGATAAACTGGTTATGGTGTGCTGTGCACAATTCCTAAAAAAAACATGAATGAAGATTCATCCACAGAGTAAATCCGTATTATGGAAAATGTTTTTAAACACGTTTGGAAAAGTTGTCGGAAGCTCGGTGATGGTGACATTGAAGTCGAGCGACCGTGGTGTAGTTCGTTTATAGCATACGGTTAGTTTTTATTTCTGGCGATTGTATTCATACGTCATAAAAGTTGTGTTCATTTGTGAAAATGATCTTGATGGACAAATCGTGTTAGTATTGTAAACTTTTGTTGATCACGGAGTTTATTTTTTGTAATAATCCAAAAGCCTATGGAAAAATCCTACTGGGTTTTTGTCGAGGGAACCAGTGTGATGCTAACTTCCAGGTTTCAGTACAAAATGACGTCATCCCTGCACCGCTCTATTGGGTGATTTGGCTGCGTCTCTCCTCCTGTAAACACTGTTATTGCCTTTTCTGCATAGGCCTGAATTGTTTTCATTTAATTGCATATTTGATTGCATGTTTTCATTTGGTTGATGGCATTTTTATTTTTACTTATCCTATATTTTGGGTATAACTTTTTTATATTTTGCTTCTACGAGATGATGCACTTTAAGGACCAGTCTAATTTGATGCAAAGATTTGTACATTAGCAGGAATGTAGCACAACATGGAGGTGAAAGCAGCGGTCTGTTTATTTAATTGTGAAAATGCAATAAAAATATGTTGTCCCTAAAATCAATGGGTAATTGTGATAAATAATCGTGATCTCAATATTGATCAAAATAATCGTGATTATAATTTTGGCCATCATCATGCAACCCTAATTGTAAGTGTGCATTTCTAAACTGTATTTCATTCTGCTGTCTCTTCTGGCTTTCTGACTCGTATTTGTTTCTGTGTTATGATTATGGGTCATTCTGGTTTGTTTCTGTCTGCCTCTGTTTTGACCCCAACAATGGATTTTCATGATAATTGGATTGGTTGGATTCACCCTAATAAAACACACACTGAGAATGCACACTTCTGTCTTGTATGTGTTTCACGGTGATGTGATGCACCATGTACCTGTAACTGAAGTGCTCAGTACTCCTTCCAAATCCCACTGCACTACACACATCCACCAAATCTGAATTGAATTGCACTGATCAGAATTAGGAACAAGAAGCCATCGTATAACTGTGCTTAGTAGACACAGTCACCTTGCAGTTGTTCAGAAAAAAAATGAAACGGTTACACACACATGCATAATATCTTTTAATGTGCCATGTAGGGAGAAAACCACATATCATAGGCTAAACTTTGGGTAATGACTTGCTGACTATGGCTGAATCGTCCCTTACACTGAAATGTATATATTGGTTTGTGTCTGTATTAATGCTATTAACTAGCTAACTCGCTCACCATATGTAATTAAATTACATTAGCTACAACTGGGCAGCAGATTGGAGCTTTCACTGCCCAGTAGGCTAGATCCTAAATTTGATTTGTCCACTTCTGACTATTTATTATTCTAAACTACTAGGAAATTTGTATAGTATGGGAGGAGTTTAAAGGGTTAATTGCTGTTGGTGTCCCTTTTTCAATAAGCTGCAGCATCTTTTTGCTTTTTGTATTGGAAAAGCAAATAGGGCAAATACAAGCTCCCAGGAATGCACTGTTACACACATTACCTTGGGTTTGCTTTTTCCGAGCTCTCTGTGAGTCTTCCTGCAATCTCCCCTGAGTTTACCTTTCACTTCCATAAGCTCCTGCTATCTTCTCTTCAGTATCTCTTTTAGTTGTTGGGAAGCAATGATTTCACCGGCTTCCTGAGTCGAGACTTTGTTTGTAGAAAAAGAGCAAGAGCATATAACAGAACTTCCAATCCATGCTCATGTTTTCTGCAATGAACAAAAGGCTGGATAAATACAAGCATCTACTGTGCTTTTTACAAACAGCCTCTTTTCCATACTTTCTCTTCACCACTGCACATGGAGCTTTTTCATTTAGAAACTTTACAGAAACCAGCAGATTGGTGCAAGTATGCAACACTAGACTCTTAGACTCTTGCCAGAATAATAATACTCTGGTGTTCAGTAATACAAGTGTAAGATGGGAGAACATACCAGGCATGATATACTCTAAACATAGCAACAGTAACAGATCCAGAATAATTTAAGAGAAGGTGTGGTGCTAAAGTAAAAAGAGGCAGCTGCCTCAACACAACATAAACAGTTGTGTTGAAGAAATAATGTACAAACAGTTCCTCAAAAATTTTCCTGACCAGTCAGTGTGCTTTTTAATGAGAGCATATGTCACACACCCCACTGCACTGCTCTGTGGAGGAATCCGTTTCCATGCAACTAAGCAATACATATATAAGCACCATCCAGAATGTGACAGATAGCTACATAAATACATTTAAGCAGATTTGAATTTCTTGTTGCTAATGATATACTTTATCAGATCGCTTAGTCTGTAAATTGTTGAGTAGGCATTTTGTGGATAAAGTGTCAAAATACAGGTTACCTACAGGGTATTGAATTACTGGAATTACTAAGGAATAAAACACATCGGGATGTGCTGTTATAGGAAAATAATCAACGACGGGGTGATGTGATGCAGCCTGAAGAAAAGTTTATTGTTTTCCAATAGCAGCATGTTTTGAAGTGTTTTATTTCTCGTATAGCATAGTAATTTGCCAATTATTATATTAATTATAGAACAACATGTCATACTTGCATTTAATGTTGTGGACTGCCTGAGAAACAAGTTAACAGCCGTTATCACTTATGTTATAGCAGCTATAAACAGTCATTCTCTCACCAGAAAGTCTTTCCTGTGGTGGTAAACCTACTGAAAATTACAAAGTGCTGACACTGGAGACTCTTCCCATATTAAATTAGCATTTCCTTACAGAAAACCTTATCATATAAATCATTATACAGTTTTCTTTATACATTTATGATATTTATGATATACCATATTAATGATTTTTTTTTTTACAAATCTGATTATTATTAGTCATAATTATGTGGAACATACACCATACAAGTCTCTGCGTAAGTTCTTAGAAACGATACTGTACAGTATTAGAAAAGGACTACATTAATATAAACTCATGATTTGAATTACAGCTTGAACAACTCTCAGAGCTGCTGTTATAGAAAATTAATCTACTCCTTCTGACCAGTAAGAATAGACAATTCAACAGTACTGTGGTTTTAAGAAACATAATAACAGATATGGGGTTTATTTAAAAGAAATGAATGTTTGCACTTGATGTGTTATGGTTTATTGGAAATTGCATCAGCTGGCATAAAGACATAATTTCACATTTTTATAACATTTCTTTGAACACCTAAAGCGCAATCATGTCATATTTATGCGTATTTTCTGTGGCCCTTAAGTAATGTGTGATTCATTTCATTATTTATATTTTTATTAATATATGAGTGACAAATCAATGGTATTTTAACCACATAGTTATATATATTTCCTGTTGTCCTAAGTAAAGTGAGTTTCAGTTGACTAATTTTAATGTCTGTGATACTATAATGACAAAATTGTAATGATAGTGTGTATTTTCTTTTACACCAAACCTGTAAACATCTCTCAAGTATTAAAATGATGAGTCATTGCTAACAGTAACAGACTGATGAGACATAGTGGCAACAACAAACCTCATATACTGCATGAAAGCATAATTAAATACATTTTATTAACACCAGAAATGCATTGAGTTGTCATCCATCCATCCATCCATCCATCCATTTTCTGTACCGCTTATCCTTTAGGGTCATGGGGAACCTGGAGCCTATCCCAGGGAGCATCAGGCACAAAGCGGGGTACACCCTGTGTACACATTTACACACCCATTCATACTCTGTGCTTGCTCTGGACATGCCAATCGGCCTACCATGCATGTCTTTGGACTGGGGGAGGAAACCGGAGTACCCGGGGGAGACCCCCCACAGCACAGGGAGAACATGCAAACTCCACACACAGGGCAGCGGCGGGAATCAAACCCCCAACCCTGGCGGTGTGAGGCGAACGTGCTGACCAGCAGTTGTCATAGCTTTCTGATAAAAAGTCAGCCTCAAAAGCATCATATTTTAACCTAATGTCAGCCACACTTAGTCAGAATTGGCAAAAGCTTTATTTGTGAGAGTGTGTTGGACAAGCCTTAATGAAATTGTTTGTTCATGTCAGCTGTCATAAAAGGCTTATGTCAATGCTATGTTGCCTTAGGAACACCATTCTTCTTTCCCTTTTTAATCAAATGAGAGGGCAGCTGAAAAATACCAGTGTAGAAGAATTCGCTGATCATTTTTCCACTATTAAAAAAAACCCCTTTGTAATTTGAAAAGATTTATACCATTAGTCCTATATGACATGCATTTGAATAATTAATAAAATCTGTCATTTTTTTTGCCATTCCACAAGATTGTACAATTATAAATAAAGAAAAATCTTCAGCATGCATAAATATGCTCAAATGAGCATATTTCCTCTCTGAGCTGTGGAAAAACCATGATAACAAGCATCATCAAAACACTGGGAACCTAATTAAATAACCATATAAATAAACAAATATTTAAAATTTCTTCTTTAAGACTGTTAGCGAAGGTGTGCTGTAATTTAAGATTAAAGCAGTAGAGTGACATTTTGCTCTGGTCTCATGGGGTCAATGTGAGACGGCAGCACATCTTGTGTGTTCCTCTTGCTCGTCTCTGGCTCCTGGTCTTGTACTACAGACATATGGCCACCATCTGCTCCAACCTGGGTATGCTGAGGCAAGCAGGCGGGTCTCGAATAGGGGTCTCTGGGCCACTTTAAACCTTCAGAGCCTTCATCCAGTGAGGTGGGACAAGCAGGGATTTATCTTGAACATGAAACAAGACAATACTCCTCACATATCACTCATAGCTCCACAAAGAGTCACAGAGGTTCTTTTTATATTGGAAATGAATCCTGTCATACAGACTCAAGAGGAATTATAGTGGGTGTTGACAAATTGATATGTGGTAACAGAAAATTCAGGCTTGATAATAAATGTCACATATTTCACAACACTGAATTTAATATGTATTTAATTCCATTTGCATATCATTCAAATTAATACAGGTTCCTTTTGATGTGTTTTCTATGCTGTTAGTAAAAAGGTTTAAGAGTTCTTCGGTTGTCTCTAAATGCTTAAATCCTGAATGGTTCTATGACAGAGGGTTTCCATTTTGGAGGAGTTCCAAGTAGAGCCCTTTCAGAAATCTAACTATCCAAACAAGCCCTGAACAGCTGGGGTTTTTTTTAGGCTATTTTCTAAGATTTGGGGGGTTCAAGCTCGGGATCTCCTGGCACTAATGCTTAATTGCGATAAAGTAACTTGTGTTTTTGTCTGCCACTCAGGAGCCCAGTCTTTTCCCCCTAAGAATGTAGATGTGTGTTTGCATTTGTGCTGCTGTGGCAGCATTTCATAGCAATTCCAGTTATATTGTTAGATGGGTTAGATTGAAGAATATGTCTGTTGTTTGTGGAGAATTAGAGATGTGAGCCAAAGAAGAAGAATAAAAACAAAGTGATAAACAGCTTGCAGTGGAATAGAACATTTTGTTTTTCCTTATTGACTGATTGCGTGATTTGAAAGGTTTGCTTGTGTTATTTTGTTTTGCTCTCATTTTTCCCTGTCTTTCTTTATAATGCTTTAAAATCTTTACAAGACTTGATTGATACATTCGTGTTCATAATAGATTATTATTTCACAATACTATTCAATTATTTAGGTTACACATTGGAATATGGTCTGATTTCTGTGGGGTTAATCATTTAATGTGAAATGACATACTTATATTTGAACCTGAGAAATTGTGACCTTTTTTTCAGTGTTTGGACAATTTAGGAAGCACGTGTGTATCTGTTTGGTGCGAGGTCCTACAAAGCATTGCGTTGAGTAAATTCTGAGCATTGTTTAATTTTATCTGAAGTATATCTACCCTTGCTTCATTTTCTGCCATATTCTTGGATTATTCCTTTGGACCGTTTGCCAAAAGATTGCCTGTTTTTACTGTGGCCTGTCTACTGGTTTGATTTTTGGATTATTTTACTCTGTTTGTCCTAATCTTTATTAAGTACGTTTTGCACATGGATCCTCACTCTGTCTGTGTCTGACATGTTACAGTAAGACTCGAGTCCTGTCATGATTTCAATGACTGACTTGGACTGGTGTCAGAATTATTGCCATTTGTACTCAGACTTGTTTCAGTCTTGGGCACTGATCTTGCTAAACATATCCCTGGTCTTGGCAGAGAGTTTGTAAAAATAATAATTAATAAATAAATAATGTTTGTGTTGTCTTCTCTTTTTGTATGCACAATGTTTCACAAGAAGTCATTCATATTTCTAGAAAACATAGCCTAATCATTAGCAAGAATTAAGTAAATTAGTTGAAGTTCAGGGCTTGGCGGTTTTCACACTTGACCTTGATTTGGTCTCACTTTCATTTGGACTTGATCCCCTTAAGACTTGTCATAGTCTTGACTTGATCTTGGCTGGTCATGTTCTTGGACCTGTCTTGGACTTGGCAATGGTGGCCTTCACCACAGCCTTACTAATAATATTTTCCTTGTGTTTTTTTTATATTAATGTCAGCAGTTAGCCTCTCTAATCTTATATCAGTGCAGCACATAATTCATATTTGAAGGTAGCAGGTGCCTTTTACAATATGAAATGATTTCCTGCTCACTAACATTATATTATTATGCCTGCCAATTGCTTGTGTTTAAACCTGAAACATATAGAAAGTTAAAATTGGCAGTTACTGGATGTATGTACCACTGACTCCAGTTAGAGCATGAAGTTGGAAATCTCAGCTACCTCTGAACAGCAGCTGACTCCTGTAGGGGTCTGGAGTCCAAAACTGCCTCCATAAAACAAGCCTTATCTCTGTTCATACTGGTATACTTGATTTCTGTTCTATTGTATTTGTGAAACGTTTAGAGAGTCTAATGTTTTGGGAGGCCTCTTGTGTTGCATAAGTCAAGGAACTCCACACTGTTCTGAATCATAGATTGAAGAGTATGGGTACAGTGTAGAGAATAAAAGTCAATTGTGTGACTGATCAGCTGCTGTATCATTGCCCAGCCTGCCTGTAGAGTGTGTTGATAATGACTCATCCTCGTTGAGCACAGATGGAGCATGAGGCCATGCAGCAGAGCATCACAGGTCTGTCTTTGACACTGTCCACAGTTTTATCTGTTATAAGCGTGCAGCTGGGTTAGTGTGGGGTGCCAATTACTGCGATTGCATAATTCACAATTCTTGTAATATGACACTTTTGGCAGGAATCAAACCCAAAACCCTGGAGGTTTGAGGCAAACGTGCTAACCACTAAGCTACTATGCACCCACTAATGGAGATTCATAGTACATTATTGTTATTCACTTCAATTGTTAAGGGTTATCACTGCCATTGGTCAGATTTCTATAGGATTTCTACTTATAGATTAGTTATTAATGTGAAATATACCAGGCGATGTTTTTCTAATCTTCAGCTGTCCAGTTTAATTTCAACCTGTGCCGACTGTAGCCTCAGATGCCTGTTCTCGGCTGACAGGAGTCGAACCCAGTGTGGTCTTCTTTTGTGTACCCCATTAACCTCAAGGTTTGGCATGTTGTACATTCTGAAATGCTTTTCTCCTTACCATGGTTGTAAAGATTAGTTATTCGAGTTGCTGTAGGCTTCCTGTCAACTGCAACCATTCTGATCATTTTCCTCTGACCTATCTCATCAACAAGGTGTCTCCACCAAAAGAAATGCTGCCCATTAGAAGTTTGGATGTTGTTTGCCCACTCCATTTTGCGTAAACTGTTGTGTGTGAAAATCTCAGGAGATCTGAGATTTTCTGACATACTCAAATGTTACACAGTGTGAGTTCATATAAACTTTGCAATCAGGTTTCAATTGATAATCATTATCATTAAAGTATCTGGACTTAAAGTATCTTCAATGGTAGGTTAGTGGGTTAACATGGTCGGCACATTTAAATATACAGTCTTGATTTCCTATTAATGCATCATAGCATCTCATGACAGCCCCATAAATTTGCATGGAGTTCCCATAGTGAGGGTTCCTAAAGGAATCCCAAGGGAATTTGCCATAAGGGAAGGGAAGACCTGCAAACCAGAAACGTTGTACCATATCCACAGTTCTGAAATGCAGAAGCCACATTTTTTAACATAAAAGGAGGATTCCCTTTTATTAGAGTCAATGCATCACCCGATTAACCTTCCTGCGACTAAGATAAGAGACCCAGTTTCTCGTCCAAGCACTACCATACTACAAAATAGGCTCTGCCCTCACACAAAAAAAACCTGCTGTAGGTTAATGTGGACATGAAATTGAAAACCTTCCCTGGAAAATGAAATGTCACTCACTGATTCGTAGCAAGCATCTCTGTACTGCAGTAATAAAGCAGCCTTCTCCCTCAGAGCCATCTTGTTCATCAGACACAAGCATTGAGCTGCTTCAAATGGAAATGGTGTATGGTTCAGTGTCATCATATCGTTCAAACTAACCCAGCCTGCCCAGTCAGTCGCTGATGGTAGTGACACTGAAAGATGTCACAGAAATTTTATTGAGAAGGGAAGCTTTGGCTCATGGTGCAGTCAAGGTTAAAATACTATGGCCTGCAAATAAAAATTGATAAACAGCTGCTTTAATAATCTAAGGAACTACATTAACTACATTAGTCATTGCTAAGTGAAATTTTAACATGAGGAAATAGTGCCTTTTAATTGCCAATAATTGATCTCTTGATGCATCTGCAGTGTACTTTGCAGGGTGCTGCACTAAAGATTCCTTCTGTGGTCTTTCTTCCTTGAAACAGTGCATAATAGCAATACAGAGCCTGTTAGTACTGGATGTAGGAATGGATTACATTGTTGTCATGGTGAAGGAAATCTTGGGCACTTAGACATGTGATGTAATAATTGAACGTGTTCACACTGGAGGCGTAGCCTGACTGTTTGGTTGGACAGCTTGGAGTTATGTGATTTCACACTGTAATAAATGAATTGTGTTCTTTATGGCTTAAAATGTTACATGCTTGAAGAATTTAATATATTAGTTTATAAATGCATGCTTGTTTTATAGGTAAAAATAAATAAATAAATAAATAAAGAAGCAACCCTTTGCAGGTAGTTTTTAGATTCGTTGTTTAATATGTTTGATATTTGAGGTATTTTCTGGTTAAGGCTGGTGTGCTGTTTTGGTTGGGTGCAAGCCGTTTTATCCAATTTGTCTGTTGCATTTGCTACACGCTGAACACTGAGACTGGATGAGAACCTGGAGGAAACCCACACACTTGTCGAGAACATCACACAAACTTCACACAAGCTCAGCATCAATCTGGGTACCCCAGAGCTGTGAGGCAACAATGCTACCTATTGCACCACCATGACACCATAATGATAGCATATCGCTGTATTTGTCATTATAAATGAACATGCTGTGCTAATATGAGTGGAGCGGCACAAAAGGGGGTGTAACATTTAAAATCCATCAGCACAGTGGAATTTTTTTTAACCCATTTTGGTCCAAGATTGTGGACTTTATTGCCTCCCAAGAGCACCTCTTAGCCCAGACGAAGGGATACAATGGTATTTCAAGCACAGTCTTTTCTTAGAACATGATTTTGTCACCACAATTCGTGTTACCTAAATGCTGATGCAAAAGACAGTAGCAAAATTGGACAATTCAAATCTAAATGCATTACCAGATAAGAAGAAATAATAATTGGCACATAGTGAGTGTAGAAAAAAAGTGTCTGAAGTGGTAGGACTTTAATCTGTGGAAAGAATGGAAACATTGGGGGTCTCTGGATAAGAGGGGAAAGCTTGTTCTACCATTGAGGAGTCAGATTTTGTGTTACAAGGATACTTGTATCTCAGAGAAGAACAAGCCAATCACCCTCAATTCATATAAAAATATTTTGTATAATTTGAAGAATTCGTGTAATTAGTTAGCTGTGCACTGTTTGCTTTGATCAAAGTTAAAACCCATAATTGTGCTTTTGTAAGGTTTGTCTAAACGAATTACCTTTAGGCCAGGGTTATTAAAGCAATAAGTTACCCAAGGCCTTGGATTACAGTGAAGAGTGTTGTTAGGTGCAACGCAAGGCGGAGAGCCTAAAACCCCCTTACCCATAATTTAAATCACTGTAATACACACCCTTGAGTGGCATACAGCTTTCAAATGGTGATAAAAACAATATGATAAAATCCAGTAAATAATTTATTAGTAATAATATTCAGTATAATCAATTATTTTGCCATGCAACTTAGTCTGTTAACAGAATGCTTTGGTTGGTATAACAGGCAAAGATTAGGACATTCCCTAATGAACAATGGCTTGTTTTTATTGATTTAAAATCTGGTGCATTCATAGAGAATTTAATTATTGTGATGCAGTCATAGGTGTGTGTATGTTGAGGATTTTACATATTGAGTCATCTATGCCCGTGCAAGATGACTACCGTGCGTATCCTGAATTCATCTGGTGTGTTAATTGTGCACCTCCAAAAAAAAAAAAAAATCCCAATACGACGTGTGAATATGAACATCAGCGAAACAGGCAGAATGTGAAACAACACAACAGTGCTTTTCCATGGCAATCCGCCATCGATAGGACAAGAGAAATATGCTCTCTGTTGTCACAATGAGGTTGGTTTTATGGCCTAATATACTATTTACTGCTTTCTCAGGCTACACCTCCTCAACTCTCACTACCTTCACTGTTTGCTCCTCCAGAGCTGTTAAAGCCTGGAGTTTCCAAACTTAGGATACTGTCTGATATGCCATTCTGTACCTCATTAACAAACATAGTGGACAAAAAAATGATCTATAATAAGTAATAGGAGTGAGAGCAACGCAACAGGCAGCAGGACAAACTATGCATTGTGTTCTATACATTTACATGTCAGTTTGATGACAGCCTGATGTCTCTGTAGTTTCACAGAGAAAATATTTCTCTCTCTTTAAAGAATAGAGAAGAAGCAATGCTCTAAAGGCAGTGATGATTTTATCCAGCCAGCAAGGAGCTAAACAGGGGGCAGACATCTAAGTGTTGTCAAGCCAACTATGTTGTGTGTGTTATCATGCCACAGCTTGAGGGGAAAAAACATTTTTTTTGTGGAGGATAACAAATACCAGCTCCTAGAAAGCAAAATAATTACCTGTCAAGCAGAAGCAAAGCAAGCTGGCATCAGTTCACTTCAAATCACAAATTAAAGCCATTTGAATCACTAAGGCCTTGTTCTTGTACTGTGTTGCTAAAGATATAACTCTCTCTGTATACAGTGCTGTGAAAAAGTATATCCAGATTTCTTCTGTTTTTGTATAACTCCTACTAAATTGTTTCAGAAATGAAAACAAAATCTAAGCTAAAACAAAGGCAACCTGAGTAAATACAAAATACATGATAGTGTTGTTTATTGAAGCAAAAAAGTTATCCAATACCAACTGGACCTGTGTGAAAATGTATTTGCCCCCGTAGTTACTAATTCCCCAAATCAATGAAATTGCATTCATAATGGGGTTCAGCTGGACTAGACACAACTAGGAGTGATTACTGCAAACCCTGTTCAATCAAATCAACACTTACATAGAACTTTTTCAACAGCATGAAGTTGGTTAAAAGGTCTTACCCAGTAACACACTATGCCAAAGTTTAAAGAAATTCCAGAAATGATGAGGAAGAAGGTGATTCAAATATATAAATCTGGGAAGGGTTACAGAGCTATTTCAAAGGCTTTGGAACTTCAAAGAACCACAGTGAAAGCCCTTATCTCCAAATAGGAAAACTCTGCACAGTAATGAACTTTCTCAGACGTGGCAAACCTTCCAAAATTCCTCCAAGAGCACAGAAACGACTCATCCAAGAAGTCACAAAAGAGCCAAGGACAACATCGAAGGAACTACAGGCCTCTCTTGCATCAATAAAGGTCACTGTTCATGACTCTATCAGAAAGACACTGGCAAAAATGGCATCCATGAAAGAGTGGCGAGGTGAAAACCACCACAGAATTCCACAAAAAGAACATCATACCTACAGTCAAGCATGATGGTGGAAGTGTGATAGTGTGGGGATGCTTTGCTGCTTCAGGGCCTGGGCAACTTGCAGTATTTGAGGGAAGCATGAGTTCTGCTCTGTATCAGAAAATCCTAAAGGAGAATATCCGGTCTTCAGTCCGTAAATTGAAACTCAAGCGCAAATGGATTATACAGCAAGAAAATCATCCAAAGAATTGGAGTAAGTCCTGGTCCTAGATGTAAGCGAAAAGCTGATCTCCAGTTATCGGAAGCGTTTGGTTGAAGTTATTGCTACTAAAGGTGGCACAACCAGATTTTAAGTTTAAGTGGGCAGTTAGTTTTTCACATTGGTGATAGGTGTTGGATAACTTTTTTTTGCTTCAATAAAAAAAAACAAAAAAAACTGTATTGTGTTTACTCAGTTTGCCTTTGTTTTATGTTGTATTTCGTTTGAAGATCTAAACTATTTAGTATGAGATATAATTCCAAAAGTTATGTTTGATTAAAAGAAAAATCACATTACTAATGTAATGTAACACCATCCCCACAGTGCACCATGGTGGCGGTAACATCATGCTTTAGGATGGAGCACCAGTCTATCACAAGGCACCATGCACACATACTCACACCCATTCATTCATTCACACTTAGGGGCAGTTTAGAGCCAATCCATGTCCTGGTTCACTGTGTTATGGTTTTTTGAATTTTCATTGCATTAATCAACCATTCAAAAAGCATGCATAACAATTAAACTTCACTGGAACTAACGGGCCAAAACATCAACATCTCACCAGAAATACAGCAAAATACGGCCGCCTGAAAAAGGACAGGTTTTCTTTTTTG
>JANDJT010000092.1:16160836-16176552 GCA_024331685.1 Stegophilus panzeri | reverse complement strand
CCATTTTGGAATAAGGCTGTAACATAACAAAATGTGGAAAAAGTGAAGTGCTGTGAATACTTTCTGGATGCACTGTATGGGTTCTTTCAGAGAGACAAAGTGTTCTGGATTTAACGTTTTCTCCCTAAGTTTAAGAGTGAGGTTATTTTTTGTCAGACCATTTCTCACTCCTCCTCCAGATCCATCATGACCCTGACCAGAATTAATAAAAATGACTTTGAATTCATCCTGGCTCTGTAATTGGATCAGCAAAGTGCTGATTCTTAAAAATGGCTGAGAAAATATCTAAAAAATAATCAATCAAAAAAGGAAAATAAAATGGGCCAGTGGAAACCATTTTGTCATGTTTTTCAGCCTTATTTAAAAAAAAAAACACCACACAATAGTACATGGCCACTTTCATTATGTGGTAGCAAGTAAAATTTATGTGGAATGTTTATGAAGGATTTTCATTTCTGCTTTTCACTACAACCTCTGCCATGAGGAACTCAGGCGGGACCCAAACTTCTTCCATTTTCTCCTTCTGTATATTTTCATATGAATAGGAAAGAATCCATGAAATGCCTTCTTTAGTTCGACTTGCTTACACAGCAAAATGTGTGAAGGCATGAAAATAGGGACATTATTTTGCTAAACAGTTTAGTTTGTCCTGCCTTTTTGTGCCTTCTGGCATTTTTACTTTTAGAGTGCAGTGATTGAAAATTGACTTTGCAAAGCTGAGAGCATTTAAACTCCAGCTTAGAAATATATGACACACTTTTCACCTTTAATGTAACTAGACAGCAGTATTCATGTGCTTACAGGTACATCAGCACAAAAAATTTAACCAAGCTTTTTTATTCAGAGAGTCAAGAAGATGTCCATGTTTTTGCTATCAGGGTTAGTCAGACTGTTGTGACTCACATTCAGGAATCATGAAGCAGAACATTACCTGCGGTTTTGCCATAAAACACATAAAGAAGTATGAAAAAGACTAGAGGTGTGTAGAGTGACAGATTAACTTAAGTACCTGAATCTGCTTATGTTAGAAACCTCAACGCCATACCTTTTGCCTTGCACATTCAAGATAAAACATATGTCACCCTTACTTTTATAAGCTTCTATCAGGGTGAAGAACAGTTTTGAGATATCGGGAATCAAATATTTTGACATCGCAGCTAGCAAAACTAGCTAGTGTAATCCACATTGAGAGTTCAAGAGAGCCTGATGCTCAAATGTGATTTAGCTAGACATCCATGAGGGTATTTTTGTAAAATGTTTTAAGAAAAGATCAAAAGGTTAAACAATAAAGTAAATTTTTCACAGCCTTCTTTGCTCATATTTACTAAAGGTGCCAATTTTAGTGGAGGGCACTGTATAATCAGGACCTGATGTTCAAGTGCAATTAGCCTAGCTCCCTCAGCATGTGGATTAATTGCAAATAAATAGGTTTTTTTTGGCAGTAAACACCAGAGTTGGTTTTGGAGCACACAGAGAGGTAGACATATGGGAAAGTACCTCATGCCCACAGTTAAATATGGTGGTGGCTCTTTAATGTTTTGGGGCTGTTTTTCTGCCAGAGGACCTGAACATTTTGTTATGATACATGGCATCATGGACTCAACAGATATTAAATGAAAACCTGACTGCCTCTGCCAGAAAGCTTAAAGTGGTCCGTGGTTGGATCTTCCAGCAGGACAATGATCCAAAACCTACATCAAAATCAACACAAAATGGTTTACTGACCACAGAATCAAGATCCTGCCATGGCCATCCCAGTCCCCTGACTTGAAAAACATAGAAAACCTGTAGGGTGAATTGAAGAGGAGAGTTTACCAGCATGGACCTTGAGATTTGAAGGATCTGGAGAGATTCTGTATGGAAGAATGGTCTCAGATCCCTTGCCATGTATTCTCCAACCTCATCAGGCATTATAGTAGAACACTCAGAGCTGTTATCTTGACAAAGGGAGGTAGCACAAAGTATTGACTAAAAGGGTGCCAGTAATTGTTGCACACCTGTATTTAACAAAGATTGTTTTTGATAAACCTGTGTTGTGTTTGCAATTGTTTGATATCCATGAGAGCAGAGTATTTTATATAAAAAAAATTTTTAATCAAAAGGTTAAACAATAAAGACAATTTTTCACAGCTTTCTCTGCTCATATTTACCAAGGGTGTCAATATTAGTGGAGGGCACTGTATAGTCATGACCTCATGTGAAGTATAATTAGCCTAGCTCCCTCAGCATGTGGATTAATTTTTAAAAAAAGTTAGAAAAGTGAGATATTTCAACCAAAACATTCAAGATCTAGTCGTGTGCGTTTCTATGGTAACGAGCTATTTAAAATGTATAGTATGAAAACGGTTATTTGTAACAACAAGCTGACCATTATCATGATGGAAAAGATTTATAGTTTTAATATCAGGTCTGAACTTGTGAAATGTAGGTTATGATCACAGTAGCAGATTTGTTAAATCAGTCTAGTGTTGTTGATATTAATTCTAGTACCAATGCTTGTCTTGAGAATGACATTGGTTTCAATGCTGAGTTGTGCCAGATAAAGCCTTATAATCATCATGATATATTATTATACCTGCATTCACCATGGATATGAATTCATTCTTTAACGGTTTTGGAAATTCCTGAGTGCATCTACGGTCACATGCTTCATTTTGTGACCCTGATGTGCACAGCTGCTGCCAAGTGCTTTACGGTTAAGACTGTGTGTGCTGTCTGCCTCGTGCAAAAAACCTGAGCAGATTAGCGATAGCCACAAACATTTTTTTCAGGGGAAAAAACAGCTCCACATTGCACCTTCCCACAGAAGTACCTGTTCTCACCTCCTGATGCCATCTCCTCACTGCAATCCTCGGCACCTTCCACCAATCAAACGCTGCCTGGGCAGTTCTTCCCTGTTGCTATGGAGACCTGTTAATATTCCGAATGTGTTTCACACTGTCGAGAGTGCGGCTGTGCACCACAGAGAGATGGAAAGGGACATTCCTCCAGAAAAAAATGGACAGCGGTACAGCAAAGAAGGGTGCAGAAGGGAACTAGTGGGGGAGTTACCGAGTCGTGATGGCTTGCCCTGATTAAAAGGCCATCCAGCAGGGCTCTACTGCAGCATTAGTCAGTGCAATAGAATACCACAGAGAGCAAATGTAATTGTTTGGTTGGGAAGATGTTATAAATGCAATTCAAAGTTTTAATTAAAATGCTAATCTTGATTTGGATGTCTTCAAAACCAAAGAATGTGTTCCAGGGGGAACTATAAGTCGGATTTGCGCTGGATATATGTTCTGTCAGCTGTATTTTCTGAATTTATTAGCAGCACATCATTGTCTTTAAGCTGTGATATTCAATATAAGAAAAGACAAACACACATTACAAGAGGGACATTGGACAGGCATGGATACATGAAGGGAGACCATTAGAAGATCATTTTTGTTCACTGCATGGAAATAGATGCTCCATTAATCTATGGTGGATATAGATTGGATATGTATGTAATGATTGGTTATATCCATGTTGGATATGTAGTAATATAACTATACAGTACATTTAAAATTGTGATGCCATGTCCATACTCTCAAAACCTTCTAACATGCTTAATTGCCCTGATAGGTAGGTGTGTGTATGTGCATGTCCTTTAAATGACTTAAAAACCTTTTTGCTTCACATTTACAAAAAATCACTCCCATTTGTAATATAATCATTTTAATAGCTAGCAATTTAGATGCATTCCAGATATTACATTACGTTTAGATTGTAAAGACAGGAAATTTATTTCACAAATGTGTCCCATACATTACTGTATTATATTGGTTGCTAAGGGAGACTCAGAGACTGTACATTACACAGCAGATGCATGCTAAACCCTTTCCTGAGCTTGAATAATTGCTTGTATGGTTCTGCATGATGGTGCTTTGATGGTGGGAGAATAATGATTGAGTAAATCAGCAAATCTGTGAAACAGATGTGCCATCAAATCAAAAAGTCTCTGATGTTCATGTACAACAGGTGGATGTTATATAAGTGTGCACATGTTTGCAATTAGGGGGTGTGGTTGAAAACAATGATTTATCTAATATGTGTGGTGACCTGGGAAAACCCTTCGCATGGTGAGATTTTGACATTTCCTACTATATATAGCTCTGAAAACTGAAATGAAATCTTTTGCACATATCTCAACCAGAAGTAGCATTTTAAAATCTGCTCAACACCAAAAAGGGAGAAAATTACATTTAAAGGTTTCATTTGAACTGCTGCGCAGGAGCATCAGAGACATTTTGACAGCTGTTGTCTGATTATGAACTGAATTGATTAAGCTTATGTCCATTTTGCTATGGCATTTAGATATTCAGCAACTTGATCAAAGTCTGACATTAACTGTATGGGGAAATCACACTTAACTAGCAAGGCTGCAGACTGACTGGTTTTTACCACTGTGCTGGTTAAATATGCTCCTTACCGAACACTTTTTGCTTTGCAGCAAAAGGTCTAGGCAAAATAACAAATAACTACATTTCACAAAAACATTTCCCTGTCATTTAGGTGGAATATACAATATTTATGCTTTCTTGAAATTGAGATGTCAATGTATATTATAAGGCGAAAAACCCAGTTTTAACCAAAACCTGAGTTCCACACATTTGGATGATCTCCTGTATATTATGGGTAAATTGTTGGGGAGTGGTGCAAATCTCTTCTGTCAATCACAGTGACACTAGCCAGTCGTGGGTGTCTGTGAGCTCATGCATGTGGAAGAGGGCAGATAGCACTTTCCTCCATGTGGTACACTGCCCTATGACATGTGCACGAACAGCAGTTTGAAAAAATGTAGTTGGTTGGCTTCATGTGTCTCAGAGGAAGAACGTTATCCTTCTACCTCCCTGCAGGGTAGCTGTTGTATGATAGCAGAGAGCTTGCTGGTAGGTTGGAATTGGGCAAGACTAACGTGTTGAGGCGTTAGATGTACTGTAAAATAGCGTTAGGCAGGTGCCTCACACCTCTGGGGTTGGGGGTTCGATTCCCTCCTATGTGCGCAGAGCTTGCATGTTCGTGCATCAGGGGTTCCTTCTGAACCTCTCCACAAAGAAATCCGTGCAGCTATTATGTTTGAGAGTCTCGCCCTGTCGCTCTTTCTCTCGCTCTCTCTCTCTCTCTGTCTCTCTCTCTCTCTCTCTCATGATTCGTCGTGTCTGGCAGCTCTATTAGCCTCTTCACTTTGGCAAAGAAAGTATATATTATTCATTTCGACCGGCTTGAGGTGGTGGCTCCTTCTTGAGCTTGCATGTTCCCCTAAGCTAGTCATGTGTCTGCAAAACATGGAGCAGCAAGCGCTTTAGGCAGCAGTATAGATATATACCACTGTAATAATGTATAAAGTGGTTGAGTGTAGCCCCCCATCTGGGCGAATTCATACCTGAGAGCACAAGCAAGATGCGTTTTAATAGAGCAGAGTCTTTACAGGTTGAGATAAGGAAAGTAAAAACATTGCTTGCCGAGCTTTGTGAACTGCTACTGCAACACACTGAATGTATCACAATTTTATCTTTATCGGATTTTCACTTGAGCCAAACTCTCACTTAACTCATTTAACTCTTCTGCATCTCATATTGAATTTCTTCAGATCGCTGATTGCGTTTTACTTTTCAGTTCCCCTGCTAGTTAAGGTCACTTTGTGACTTTCTCGTTCTAAGGAGTTTTCATTCTAATTTTCTTCTCAGGCGCTTACTTCTGCCTGTAGCTTTAACACAGCAAAGCATTACAGGGAATTAAAAACCACTGGGGTGCCAGAGTGTTAGAGCAAGATAAAGTGTTAGGAAGGAGACTGCAGTAGATGGGAGGAGATGGGGGGAAGGACACACCAACCATTATGTTTCATATTTTTATCTGATTGGTTGAATAATGCAGCAAAGTATATTTTGTCGCATTAACAGATTCTTGGGCAGTGAAAGACAGGGGGTTCCAAGAACTGGATGTAGAATACTGATACAGAGGGGGAAAACATCAAATATTAAAAGACATTTTCATAGAAGCCAAAAGAGTGGATATTTTGTATCCAGTAAAGGGGTCATGAGAAGATGTCTTTCTAGCTGCATTCTGGGAATTCAAGGAGAAAAATGGACAGCAATGCCAACAACTTATGTTCTTTTCTTTTCCCTTAGTGCGTGAGCGTGTGTGTGTGTGTGTGTGTGTGTGTGTGTGAGAGAGAGAGAAATAGAGAGCGAGTATTTTTGGATTTCTCACACAGATTTCGCAAGATTCACTAACCGGATTCTTTCCTTTCTGATTTTTCATGGCAGGCTCACGGAATCAATAGTTAATCTCAACCACGAACCTCAGCACCTTAGTCAAGACTAGAGAAACATTTAGCTAATGTCATGTATTCAATGCTGCACAGCATATATTATTCATGTTATATTTCTTGCAAGAAAGTCTCACAGTCTAGATGCATGTGACAGGCCATTTTAATGACACCTTTATGAAAATTGGATGACTGTTCATATTGTCTCTGTCACAACGTTGGCTCGTGCTTTCATGCTCCTTTGACAATATGACAGTATACAGGATATTATCCCGCTTCACACACAATGTCAGTATTGCGCTCTCATTGGATAACAAACAGGAGAATACTTGAAACCGTTCTTTGCTTCTTTATATCCGTGTGTGTTTACACAGGCCCATGTGTTGCTCTCAGTATGTGTCCATCAAGAGTGCCAATGTTTGTCTTGGGAATGAATGTACACTCAGAAACAAAAAATAGCTTCTTTTTATGACTTGTCAGATGCTCAGTCACTCGGACACTTGTGGCCGTCCTCATTCTGCTGTGGCTAAGTTCAATATCCCATCTGTCCCAGCCGGTTCTTTCTGTCTAAACAAAGGCTGCAGATGTGGCTCTGTGCTGTAATTTGATTAGGACTATTGAAGCAGCAGGGCTGGATTGCAGCACGGGGTAAGTGCCACGTCCAGGAAATGTTGTTGGTGAACCCACCTGTGCAAGGTTTGATATTAGAAGAGAGAAACTGTCCAACCATGACAGCTGTACTCATTAGCACCATTCAAAGGGTTTGTATTAGGCATCTTGGGCCTTTAGGAGAATTATATTTATGGTATGCTTAGGAGAATTAAAATCCTATGTATGAACACTACTAACTGTTAATCTGTAACAACCAGGGATAAGGATTTGAGCCACACAGTTCTTACCGCCTTAAATGGCTGTGACTGGCGACTCAATTCTGACTTAGAAGCCTATAACTTGTAACTCAACCCTGAATTGTAGGCTTATAACTTGCAACTTTACTCTGACTTTAAAGCTTATACCGTAACTCTCAACTTAACACTTAGTTAAAGCTTATGACTTGCGACTTGGTTCTAATGTCAAAACTTATGACTTGGCTACATTTGAAACAGGTACTGTTGGGCTAAAGTATAAAGGATTAATTTAGCTTAGCCCGCTGCTCTCCTATAACCAAAGACGGAAATAGGTGCAACCGAACATTAAATGCGTGCTTGAGCGTTATGATATAAATATCTGACTCCAATACATTTAATTCATTATTTGATTCATTTAATACCTATTAACTTCTTTATCTGAGCCCAAAATAATCTTCTAGTTAGTGCTAGAAGTATAGGTATCTCAGTGTTCTGATTACTCTGTATTTCATCTAAAACAGTTTCATGCTAAGCTTTCATTATAAAATGACATTCCTACATCAGAGGCTTTTATTTAGCCTATAATAATCAATTATTTTGTTAGCTTAAAGGTTTTTATGGTTTTAAACCTCTTGTCAGAGATTTCATTTAAACATGTCGCCTTCGAACATGTCTTACGTACTACACCGTTAGCTTAGGAAACGATTTCTATTAACCATATAAATAAAGTCATGCACTTTTAATGCAACATACTTTCTTACAGAAGAACTACAGAGTATTTGCAGATAAAGTAACGAATGGGATTATTGTACAAACACAAATGAATGATATACAGAAAACGGAAACAAAGAGAACTTACAAAGTTGATGGTCAGCGTCACGGACATGTTAAAGCATCTCTGATGCATGTCTTTGTGCCATGATTAACTAGACAGATGCAGAAACTGTGGTCCGTGCTATCCTCCCATCTCAACTATTGTAACTCTCTGTTTATTGGAAATACTGATAAACCCTGTATCCTCTACAAAACAATCTGCAGCTAGAATTTCCTCTCATTCTAAAATATCTGCTCATATCACCCCAGTCCTCTATCAGTTACACTGGCTACCTGTTTCACTGTGCAGCCAATTTAAAGTCCTACTGACCTATAAAGCCTTACATGGCTTAGGTCTTCCCTATTTAGGTGAGCTTCTTCACCCATACGCGCCTGCCCACACTCTTAGGTCTGCTGGTACTGGGCTCTTAGCCATCTGAAAATACAGACTGGTCACTGCTGGGGAAGATGTTTTAATATCATAGCTCCCAAACTCTGGAACTCTTTACCTCGATCTCTTCAAATTCTTTTTTTTTTCTTTCCACCTTCAAGGCCCAGTTTAAAACATTTTCCCAACACTTTCACTCTTCTCACTCCAGTTGGTGGTTGTTGTTGTTGTTATAATAATAATAATAATAATAATAATAAGTCTTTATTGATCACATATATTGTACATTAGAGCACAGTGAAATTCTTTTCTTCGCATACCCCAGCATGATAGGAAGCTGGGGTCAGAGCGCAGGGTCAGCCATGATACAGCGTCCCTGGAGCAGAGAGGGTTAAGGGCCTTGCTTAAGGGCCCAACAGCAGCAGCTTGGCAGTGCTGGGGCTTGAACCCCCGGCCTTCCAATCAGTAACTCAGAGCCTTAACTGCTAAGCCCCCACTGCCCCATTACTCAACATTCAGTGTCCAATGTACATTACACATTCCTTAAACTCCTTATTAAGCTGGTATCTGGTTTATACAGATTTGTGTTATTTTAAAGACTTGAATATATTGCAAATGCTACTGTATATCTTGGGACTCTAGACTCGATGTCTTGTAGACGACTTCTTGTAACTTGACTCGGACTCATAAAACATCTCATAAACTAGTCTAATAATGGCATACTTTATGCTGATGTCTCCCAATCACTTCATATACTGTATATTTGACTTTCACAAGTCTAATATTATGTTTGTTTGTTTGTTTTTTAACTACAGGTGTGCTGAGCCTGCCGGACAGCCTGAATGTACACCATGATCAGCAAAGAGTGGGGAAGAATGCAGAAGGTCATGTCTTCACCCAGGCTGAACTGCGTACCATTGAACAATCTCTCCTGGCCACCCGTGTGGGGAGCATTGCTGAGCTAAGTGAGTCTGTGTCTGTATGTTTGTGTGTGTGTGTGTGTGTGAGTGTGTGTGTGTGTGTGTGTAGTTTGATCATCATCATCATCATCATGATGCCACTATGCAATGCTAATGCAGTAACAGACTATTAGACATGATTATAGTGGTTATAATGAAAGAAAAGCTGTACCCACAGAAAAATATTGTCAATATATTCCAAAATATAATGATTTATTAAAGTAATACTCTATATAAAGAAATACTCTAATTACCACTGGTATTAATTTCATAATGTGTTCTTGCACTGAGGGGGAAAAAAGAGAAGAAAAAAAACAGTTTACTAGAAGCTCATTTATAATGAAGCCAAGGGTTTTTGGAGTTTTATCAATACATTTTTTAAAACTATAACCATACACTCAAGATGGCATTGTGGTGCAGTGGGTAGCATTTCCACCTCACAGCTCCAGGGTCACTGGCTTGGTCCTGGGCCTGGTTTACTGTCTTGGTGGAATTTAAAATGTTCTTGCTGTGTCCATATGGATTTTCTTTGAGTTCTCCAGTATCTTCTCACCTTTAGGATAAAGTGGCCAAAAGTTTGGGGACAACTGACCATCACACCCATATGTGGTTCTTCTCCAAACGGTTGCTACAATGGTGAGAGCACAGAATTGACTAAAACATGTTTGTATGCTGTAACATTAAGATTTCCCTTCATTCGAACTAACGTCCAAACCTGGTTTGCCAATGTTCTCAAAGAACTCAGTGGCCTGCACAGAGTCCTAACCCCAACCCCACTGAACACCTTCGGGGTGAATTGGAACACTTAATACATGTCAGGCCTCCTCACCCAACATCAGTGTCAGACCTCACTATTACTCTTGTGGCTGAATGTGCAAACCACATGTGCAGCCACGTGCAGCCATGCTCCAAAAACTAGTGGAAAGGCTTCCCAGAAGAGATGAGGATAACAGCAAAGTAGGCATGAATCTGGAATGTGATGTTCAACAAGCACATATAGTAAGTAAGTAAGTAAATTTTAACTGTAGAGCACGTCGACTAATCTGACCAATACCATATGGGTGCGATTGGTCAGGTGTGCACATACGTTTGGCCATATGGTGTATTAGGATGAGACAGACTTGAGAGAATAGCTTACCAAAGTTGGCCTTTTGTATTTCAAAAGTCAAGCAACTCAGAAACCAGAAAGATTTTTAGAAACATATGCTTTCCCCCAGAACCACTAGGCTGGAACTTTTGACTTTTGACTTTTTATGTGACTGTAACACAAAACACATACCACATTCCCCATAGAAAAAGTTGTCCCATCTCTGAAAAGATTAATTATACAGATTTATTCTGATTTAGAGTTAAATACCTGCACAAATTCCTGCAACCACCCTTAGAATATCAACTACCTTAAATATACCTTGCAAGTGAATTTCTTGTAAATGGGTTTAAAATATTTTCTCTGTATTTGGAAACGTCAAAATATTTACAAATGTGGTAGTCACAGTTTAAGATAAAAACTCTGGAAATGTCCTTTATAGTACAGTACGTCAGGACAAGGCAGCATGGGTAAAATAGGAGCTCAATATAGAATAATAGTAGATTTAGACTAATCCATTGCTATGACCGACAATTTGATTTTAGCAACCAAATCATATCGCATTATCATTAGAGCAGTACACATTAAGGTATTTATATACAATATATTTGTAATCCTACACATAAATACTGGATAGTGTATGTAAGTAGATATTAGTGTAATAGAAATTCTCCTTCCAGTGCACCCTTATGTGAACCATCTGCACTATTTGACATCTGGATGATCTATTGAGGTATTGGCTGTTTTTAGACTGTTGTGTGGGTGTAGGAGCCAGTGGTCAGCAGCTGGAAGGTCCCACCCAAATCAGAGCTGGGCGTGCCTCTTTTTAGATGGATTGTTTTCCAGCTAGATCACACCACAGATGAACATATTAAGACCTAGTTGTGTATTTGTCTTGGTGGTAGTATGTAACAGCTAAAAAGTTCAGGTTGTGTATATAGACATGGTAGTCTGCATTTGATAAAGATCTGTCAAAAACACCTGGGAGTGCAGCCATATATTCAGTCAGATACTCAAGATGGTACTCATGCAAATTACAGCTAGAAAGTGACCTCTCTGTAGCTCATCGGTGTGTTCTGTGTCGAGGCAGAAAGCCCATCACACTCGTTCCACTCACCCACACAATAGCACATATGCTGACTGGACAACAATGGTTCAGTTTATGACTGTGTATACACCGGCAAGACCCAGCTGTGTGTGAACACTTTGGAAATGAATAGCTGAGATAACAAAAATCAGATTTAGTAACTAAAGTTTGTTGGCAAATATTTTAGTTGACTTGTCATGCTATACAAAAAAAATATCATAGAAAGTAATTACAGGAGGTATCTACCTTAAAAAGCCTAGGAGTCCAAAAATGTATGGGTTTTTATGCAATACAGGAATAAAAGAATAAAGAAGGATGGGGTAGGAGTGTCAGAAAAACAGTGTGCTATCAGGATGAAATGCAATCATATTCTTTGAGTCAGAAGATGAATGTTTTTGCCAATTTTGTTGGATCTAGCCTGAAAACCAAGAAGTAGTGAAATCGATGACTTTCTGTGGGAGGATGGAGAGATGGAGCAAAACAGAACAGATAGATAGATAGATAGATACATACTGTGGATGAATTATGTCAGTATGAAGTGCAGTGATGTGCTTTTGGTCAACCTTTGAATTTTTACATGTTTATGATAATTAAGGAATATAAAAATTTATGAGCTTCTGTGGGATGAAAAGGTTGATGAGTTTGTGTTAAGAGTTAAGAGAATTGGCTGAGTACAGCATGAACACTGGAGCTACTAGACTATAGGAGCAAGAGAAATTTAGACATTTGAAAAGATCACTATATACTTTAAAATGTCTATACGAGATGTGAATTGATGCCATCACCATAAATCCTGTAAATCTAATCAGCATAATGCACTGTAAATGTACAGTGCCGTCCAGCATTCAGATACGGAATAGTAGTAGCTACTGTATATATAGCTTCCAAAGCTATCTAGATAAACAAAATAAAAACAATAAATAATGCGCAAATCGCTAACTGTATTTGCTATATACACTCACCAGAGGCTCCAACAATCTCTGCTACTTCCAAGCCCTATTTTTCTTCCCATTATCTCTATACACATTTAATAATAAATGACACCAGGATGAAGTGGTTTTAAATGGATATATTTTTTTCCTATTTCTTGTGCATCAAACAGTGAATGGAAACGGATCTCCTGCTAACGTCTTGGTGTCACATACCACAGCACATCTTCAGATGTCTTGTGAAGTCCATGTTTCAAAGTGTCAGAGCTGTTTTGGCGACACAAGGGGGACCTACACAATATTAGGCAGGTGGTTTTAATGTTATAGCTGATCAGTGTAGGGTAACTTGGATACTCTCACACAATAAATGACCTAATGCTAGAAACGTAATGCTAGGTGACCATGCACTCTGATCCCAGCTTCCTAACAAGCTAAAACATGTGAAGAAAAGACTTTCACTGTACTGTATATGTAACAATAAAGTCTGTCTTCTAATATTAGCTAGCTTGCTACACTAATGTTAGATAGCTAGTTGCCAATTTAATATATGAGCATGTTGAAGTCTATAGGATTATATGGTTTGAAGTCTATGGGAAGAGAAGCAAAGGATGAAGAAATAATGAATAAAGGAAGGCCAAATGTGTGTGCTCACATGTTTGGTAGTTTTAGCCTGAAAGATGTCAGAAAAAGAGGGAAAATGGATGGGTGGAAGAATGTTTCTGTATGAAACTTGTGACATTAGTATTACAGGGTTCCATCTGGGTTAAGAATGGATGGGACCCTTATAATGCTAAGGTCACAAACTATATGAAAAATAATGTTTGTCAGGAAGAAGAAGGAATGAAAGGAAAACCAGTTAATATTAGCAGTCTAAGTCACTTCAGAAAGTTCAGAAGGATACTGCATTATTTGTTGTTTCTTCAGTTCATATGTATAGTTACAGATTTTCAAATTCTGAACAGCTTTCAAGGGCATGGTGCAGCATGCAGCACATTTGCTATTGTGCCAAAAACTAGGTTTAGTATCATTAATAACTGGCCACTTGTTTTGTCTTCCATTGAAGGTATAATTACAGCAAGCCTTTGTACATTGATTTCAAATACTGAATGGTCTGCTGGGTGTAACTGACGATTAAATAATTCTGCTTCATTTACATACCCAAATTCCTAGCTTATAAAACTGCATTAATTGTAATGAAGTGTCATAATGTGGCCTTATGTTGATGATGAGCGAATGCTAAAAGCATTTTAATAATGTAGTTGGCAGTCCTGAAGCACACCTTTACCTTATTGTGACACTAGAATATAGGACAATTGGAGTTTTTGGGACCTAATGTGTTTTCAGCTTCTCATTAGAATCAGTTGTACCATTACTTTAGTGTTGACTGTCAGTTTAGACAGACACGTTTAGATGCTAGTTGCCATATGATGCCCAACAAGATTGTATTTTAGGTGCCTTATTATTTTTTCTTTTATGTTCAGTTTCTTACACATGTAATCCAGAAACATAATGCTGGCTTTCAGTTCTAAGCTGATGAGTTGTACTTATTATTTTGGCCAGCTTCAGCAGCACAGCTATATAAAAGCTTGGATGAATAGAAACTTCCATCTTCTAAATTCTTATAAAAATGAAATGTTGGCCTGAAATAAAGTGCTGCTCATTATTATTATTATTATTATTATTAGTAGTAGTAGTAGTAGTAGTAGTAGTAATAATAATAATAATAATAATAATGTTGTTGCTGTTTCATTCTGGCATGTGTGTTTGTCCAGCCTTTTTGAATCTGTTTACTAATGAGAGTTTATCTATCTACTGTAATTATCCATCATAATTCAGCATTGGTTCTTCTTAGAGGTCAAAGACACCTGCTACATAATAAGACCAGTAAATGCAATCCAGTGTGAAGCTCTTACCAATAGGGACTATCAGTTCCATGCCATGGCTTTCATATACTCTTTAGGTCATACTATTACTTTTTTAAGGAAGCACTGTCTACTGCTGGCCTCCTGTTTATTTTTAAACAGAAACAAAATGCAGCCATGGTTAAATAGACTGTAACATACTAAAGGCTAATATCATGTATTATCAGGAATGCTGTTGCCATAGTGATGGGTTTTTGGGTTGTTTTTTTTTTTTTTTTTGGTTTTTAGTTTTATTTTTTGCGTGGTTGTGGATACATCCCTGTGTGCCGTGTGTGTGGGTGTCTGCATGACTATATGTAGTAAATTTGTGTCTAGAGCTCAGAGACAACTAGTCTTTATTCCCTCTGGTACAAATGTGCCTTAAATTATCTGTCTTCCTCCTCTTTTATTTCTAAAGAGGATTCACATTATTATGTGTGCGTTCGAGAGCTTTTTCATCAAAGCAGTCTCTCAATTCACTAAAACCATTTGGCTTAAAGCCCTTCTTAGTCACAAGATGGCAGTGACTAAGTCTTCCAAGTATCCTCCTGTGGTCATGCATACAGATTGAATTGATTTAAAAATTTGGCTAGGAAGTCTGGTCTCATATGGACCTTGTTAATTAAGAGCTGACTGGATTTAACACGCATTTTAGCAAACTAACAATAGAACGATGCTTCTGTGTTTGTCATATTAAACATGCTGGCTATGTTTCAAATACTAGCCATTATATAAGGAATAAAACATGTTGGGGGCATGCATTTGTAGGAAAATAAGAAATAGCGGGGTGATATGATGTGGCTAAGTGTTCCCAAAGTGTTTTATTACTCTTATAACGCAGCAATTTGCCAGCAGTTATATATATTTTTTATTTATTTAAAAAAATACAATTAATACTCTAGTTACATTTATTGTGGAAAATCCAGGAAACAAGTTAGTTTCTGTAATCACTTACATTAAAGCAGCTATAAACAGTCACCATCACCTCACCATCCTCTCCTTTTCCTCTCTTGACATTATTAAGACAAAAAAAAAGGTCCTTTTCCAATTTTCAATTGCCGGGTTTCTGTGAGCCTGTGCCCACTGTAGCCTCAGATTGTAGTTCTTGAGAAGTGCAGACCTTGATGTAGTCGTTTGCTGTTGTAGTCCATTAGTCTCAAGTTGGCATGTGCTGTGCATTCTTAGATGCTTTTCTGCTTACCACGGATGTAAAGAGTGAATATTTGAGTTATTGTAGGCTTCCTATTAACTCAAACCACTCTGGCCATTTTCTTCCTGCAAATTTTTGTAAAAGATCAAAAGGTTAAACAATAAAGGCAATTTTTCATAGCCTTTTTTGCTCATATTTATTAAGGGTGCCAATATTAGTGGAGGGCACTGTAAATATTTTATATTAACATTTATAATAGCTT
>JANDJT010000092.1:16147696-16160741 GCA_024331685.1 Stegophilus panzeri | reverse complement strand
TATAAATGTTCAAATGTAATCAGGTTCAGCTTGCTTTGCTGTCTGATATTGGTGAGCCATATGAAATCACAAAATATTAATTCTTTCTCCATGAGCCATAGTGAGAAAAAGGTCACTCACAGGCAAAGGCACCCGTAATAGAAAAATCACAAATATTGCGTGCTACATATTAAATTACAACCCACTCTTTGACTCAAAATGGTTAACAATAAAAAAAACCAACAGAGAATTTTCCTCGTCCTGAGCCAGAACTTGAGATGGCTGCATCAGGAAAGTGAACACAAAATAGCCATGTGATTTAATGAAATAGGAAATATGTGGGGTAAACAGGAAAAGAAGTGAGTCTTAAAACAAGGTGCAGTTAGACTTTATTTCTGAAACAGCTCGATGAAAAATAATAAACATGAAATAAAACAAAAGAAGCTTGTATAATTTCAATTGTAGTACTGTATTATTTTACACACAGTGTAGAAAGCATATGTAGAAAATATAACACCTTTTGGGATTTGACCAGTAAGAAAATTTCCTGCATGAAGAGGAGTGGAAGATTACAGGTTAATATGAAAAATGTAAACTAATTCTAATTTTCTAGAAGCAAAAAGAAGACAATATAATCATTAATTTTAACTCTCGGTTGAGACCAAGACCATGTTTAGTGAGACCCATGCCCAAGACCGAGACAATCCAAGTATAAATACCAAAACAGGTTCAGATCAATGCAGAAAATATCTCAAGACTGGAGTCTACAGCCTTTATAACAAACATTGTCACAAAATGTAGCCTTTTCGTTAAAAATGCGTTAATTAGACAAAAAACACAGCTTTTCTACATTTTGCAGAACTGGGTGTTGATAATGATTATCTCAGTGTTAGTGTAGCCACTCTGCTTCCTCTCATTTCTTTCACCATTTCACTAATTATGCTGACTAAATGAAGTATCTAAATTCACGAGGAAGATTAAAGTCTGTTGGAGTTTTATGGCTGTGCATGCAACTGGAATTAGAGCCAGTGTGCTATATGTTATCAAGCTGAATGTGGTATTATTGTAATTTCCTTCTTTGGTATTGTTCAGGTTCCTTCAGTAGCACTGCGTCCTTCGAAGTTCAGTTCAGGGTTACGCTGTGGATTTTCTTGTGTGTGTGTATGTGTGTGTGAACCCCACCATGGTAACCTCTACACAATCATGATCTTAGCCATTTGTAATTGATTACATTCAGCTAATTCAGTCCAAAGTAATTCAGCTCCAGTTTACAAAAAGTAATCAATGTTTTGTTGACCTATGTGTACGCTGGCATGAAGTCAATCACCCCTCTGTTGTACAAGTGGCAGCAGGAGCTGCAAACAGGGCTCCGGTTTTTGGCTCTGCTCCCAGAAGCTTCACCCGCCTGCTATGGTGACAGTTTACTCCACAGCAATACTCGCACATATTCTGTTAATAATGAAATGTACACCATAAATGTGTTTAATAGTGACTCAACGGACTGGAGTTATTTATACACACGTCGCTATGTAGAAGACATAGAGTAAGTAAATACAGTTAAGTGCAAAAAAAATTTTACTTCTATTTTACAAATTATATATATTATGATTATTATTATTTTTAATAATAAATATAATAGAGCTACAAAAAATGTGAGTGTACCCTGCAAGAAGACTACAATCTAAGACAACCAAGAAAATAGTTTGAGAAGAGCCAAACCATGACCTTCGTGATCTGCATACTTCATAGGAAGAAGTCAGTGTATGACATCTGGCAGAAAAACAGACAAAGATTGAACAGATATGTCAGGAAAAGTCAGTGGTGAATAGTACTGAGAGGCTCTTAAAGTTGGAGCGTAGGATGGAGGCATTTCTAAAGACATTTTCTAAAGCCATTTCATAAAAAGGGTTTGCCTGTAAGCATAAATTGCATTTTTAATGCAAACTTTAATTAACAGTTAACATATATTTTTGTTACTTGTGATAATGAGGGAACAAACGGGATGTCTTCATTTATTCATTCATTCATCCTCAGTTAAAGCTTTATCCTGGTCAGGGTTGCAGTGAATCTGCAGCCTATCCCAGGAACACTCGGCGGAAGGAGGGAGGGAATACACTCTCGATGGAAAACCAGTCCATCGCAGGACATCACATACAGTCATACAAATATACCAGCATGTTTTTGGGAAAAGGTGGGAGGAAACTGAAGAACCCTCAAATATCTTACTCACAGAGAGTAAAACAGGCTCAGGATCAGAACCTGGAGCTTTGAGGCAGCAATAAATTCAATGACTCTATTTTGTCCTAAGGGAATAAAAACTTCAACTCAACTATAAATCCAGTAGAACATTTGCATCTTATTTTCTTTATTTCTGTCTTTTCACTACCTTTTTCATTATATAACCCTATCGCGAACCCTGGTACTCAATAGCTCAATACAGCAACTATGCTCAGATTTGTGATTTAAAAAAAAAAAAAACATTTATAAGAAACATGTCCAAGCAAAGCGAGCCATCTCGACAGCTTTAGTCTTTGGTGCAACTCTCAGACAAAGCTTTTAGGGTAGTTCACAGCAGCGCTGAACATTTCTTCTGTGGATGGATTGAAGTCATGAACAAGTTCACAGGTTGGTAGGGATGTAGAGGTTTTTTATAGTTGATATGTTTTATAGTTGTATAGTACATTGGTTTTTCATTGTGGTATAATAATGTCTCCTCCAGGAAGTCTTGACCCTGTTCGCAGCTATTCATTTGCTTCTGTAACATTTGCCAGAGGTACAAACATATCTGACAAAGAGCCCCCTGGATAAATGAAAGCCTAATAATGGGTAAGTGAAGAAGTAGGGAAAGGTGTGCTTTATATTATTTCATCCATCCATCCATCTTCTATACTGCTTAATCCTTTTCAGGGTCACAGGGAAACCTGGAGTCTATCCTAGGGAGCATCGGGCACAAGGCAGGGTACATCATAGGGTACATAAACACATACACACATCCACACATCCATTCATACACTACGGACACACCAATCAGCCTACCATGTATGTCTTTGGACTGGGGGAGGACCAGAGTACCCATAGGAGTACCCATGGAGAACATGCAAACTCCACACACCCATGATGCACCGTGCACCCTATATTATTTCAATTTCAATTTCAATTTCAATATATTATTTTTTTTTTTTTCATTAATAGCTTTTTCATGTCTCATTTACTGGATTGGATTTAATGTGAATTTTCAGTAGCTTACCATCTAAAACATAAAACAGTGCATATCATCTGAGAATAGTTAATCATAATCATGACTAATTAGGTTTACTATTATTATACTATTACTATACAATTTTTTTCTCACTGAGAATAGAAGTTGACTATTACTAATGACTACTGTACAGTCCCCTCGGAAGGAACAGCCAATTCGATTATTTTCGCTGTACATTGAAGAGATTTCAGCTTTCATTTCCTCATATTTACATCTAGATATTTTAAAAAACTTAAAACATGGCACATTTGGTGGCAGACCACCCAATATTTAGGTGAGCAAAAGTAATGGAAAAGATAGTCTTAAAGTAAATTAAAGTAAATAACACTTAATATTTGGTTGCATATCCCTTGCTTTCAATAACTATATCAAGGCTGTGACTCACTGACATCACCAAACTGTTGTATTCCTCTTTTGTGTTGCTTTTACAGGCTTGTAGCGTAGCCTCTTACTGTTGTTGTTTGTTTCAGGGGGTTTCTCCCTTCAGTCTCCTCTTCAGGAGGTGAAATGCTGCTCAATTGCGTTAAGGTCTGGTGATTGACTTGGCCAGTCTAAAACCTTCCACTTTTTCCCTCTGATGAAGTCCTTTGTTTTGTTGGCACTGTGTTTTGGGTCATTGTCTTGGTGCATGATGAAGTTCCTCCCAATTACATTGAATGCATTTCACAGTAAATTGGTAAACAGATTGTTACTGTAGAGTTCTGAAATCATTCTGCTGCTACCATCATGAGTTACATCATCAATAAAGATTAGTGAGACCACTCCAGAAGCAGCCATGCAAGCCCAATGAGCAATGACCAATCAGCTTCAAAATGGCTTGCTTTTCTCCCATAGACAGCTCTCTGGTGTTCATGTTGGTTTATCCTTTTTAACATCAAATGCAGTCCTCACAGTCCATATAACAGGGCACACCTGGGCAGCAAGAATCACCTATCAATTACATGTTCCAGTAGTTTTGATCACTTGAAAAAAATGGATGGGATCAAACAAACGGTGCATTGGCAAATTGTTATAGAATAAGAGGAAATATAGATTTGAAGCATGTTTTTGGAAAATAATCAACTTCAGGGTGGTAATAGTAACTCCACTTCTTGTCATGTGGCATTACACCATCGTGTTGTTGATTATTTTCCCATAACAGGATGCCCCATCATGTTCTATTCCTTACTTAAATAATTCGACTTTAAATGTGAGGATTAATTTTCAAAATAAAGGAGCCTTTAAAAGATGCAGCTTTTAGCAGGCAAAAGAGAAAATCTTTTCATTTTCCACATCTCGTAGAAAAAAAATATTTTACATAATGCAATAAAATGAGGGGTTTCACCCTGGATTCTTTCCTTCCAGTGTTCACATGTTGAATGAAAGCTTCTTTGTTCACATCCTGGCCCTGATTTACATCTATATAGATGATTTTAAAGCACTTGCCCAATGCTCTTCAGCCTTAAATAGCACAGGTCAACAGACGACTGGAGGAATCATTTTACCATTAATTAGCCATTGAAGAGTAGTGGGAACACTCTGGAATTGGATCCAATCCCCAAGAATGAAAAACAGAGCCTCTCCCTTCCTCTTTGGTGGATGTCGCTGACCATCGCAGGCAATTGAGTCTTCAGTTTCATCCTCTTTACTTCACAGCTTCCTCTTACATGCACAATTTCCTACAAATCGACCATGACAAATGTACTAGGCAGAATCCAAATAGTAAACCATCACCCGTAGGCTGCAATATCCTGCAGTCTTCCTTGGGATGGGATTTTAAATTAAGTTTTGTTTTTTTAGTTGAGGTACATGTAGAAATACGTCCTCATGGTTGAAAGTGCTATGGTTTGGTAGTTTCATTAAAACAAAAAGCATGGTAGAACTATGGTTACAGATTAACATATGAACTAATCAGCTAGGAAATACTGTAGTCTGATATAGTAGATGCTAGTAGAATAGACATGAATTGTAGAGGATCTGATGTCTATTCCTTTTACCTTTAAGCACAAAAAAGAATAAATTGAGTTCTATTTCATTTGATTGGTGTTTAGGTATTTTAATGTTATAATGGTACACTGGTGAAAGGTGCAATAGAACTCAGCTTTAGCCTTTCAAATTATCCTCGATCTTCCTTCGTAATAGTGTTTATCCCAAAATAATAAATAAATAAATAAATAAATAAATAAATAACAGTGTCAAGCTTCAAGTCTCCCCAGCTTGCCTTCTCTGACAAGCAGAAACATTTCATAACGTATGTGTGTGTAGTAGGGATGTAACCAAATATAAATACATTATTTCTATTTCTATTTATCTTAGACAATCTTTTAGAAAATCTGAGATTCTTTTTTTTTTCATTTAAAATTGAAAATAAACAGAAGGTTTTGCAAATGTGAAAGAAAATAAAATGAAAAGCATTATATAAAATATATAAGCAATATATAAAGTATAAAAGATTGCATATTTAATATGAAAGATTCTGCACTATTTATAGGTCCCTATCCAAATGTAAGAAAAATGTTATATTGAGCATGTTAACTGATTTGTACAAAAGGTCAGATTTTCCTCATGCCTAATCTCTTCTAGTGAAGCATGTGTTCAGGCGACACTCCGATGGATTTGATCTGAAATGGATCATAAGGTTTTGCACAAACTTGTGGAGTCCTTAACAGCTTGAGTACACCCTGTCATTAAAGCAAAAAAAAAAAAGGGGGACGTACCAAATACTATGAAACGCTAAAATTCATGTGTTGTCAATAATATCATATATAAGGAAAATTGTTGTAGAAAAGAAAGCAAAATAGAAGCATTTTCATTTGTACTCTCAGACTTTTGGACACCACTGTAAGTACAAGTATGAATAGGATGCACACTGTATTTATTTATTTATTTATTTTTTTAAGAAAGCATGACAGAATGGTTTACAAGGCATCTAACTGAGACCAGTGTGTATAGGGACTGGGATCCAACAGACGACAAAATGCAAGGTTTTTACTTTCACATGGGTGCAAACAACTGTTCAGAGATGAGGCTCAAATAAAGACCAAAGTCATTAACGTGAAACTGCAACTACTAATTTGTTAATATTTAGAACCAACTAAATTCATTAGGCAGGTACAAACAAAAATATTAACTTCTTGATTAAAACTAATACAGATATGAATAATTGGAGCATTAAACAGATACAGATACAGTATTATTGCATTACACCTGTATTGTGTAGAGTTATTTATCTAAGCTGGACTTCTACCACTAGATATTTTCTTATTCTTATTACTTATTTCTGGTTCCGTGAACTCTTACAGATGATCTTTCTCTAACAATAAGAAACATTACATTGAAAATGAATTGCTAAACAGGAGTATAGTATGGTCTATTTTAGAGAGTTTTGCTGTAGACAACCTCAAACCTGCAGCTGATAATTATCCAAAAGCAAATGTGTGTGTGGAATCTAAAACAAAATGACCATGACAAATGATATTGCAGTTGTAAAATGTGACTGGAGGCAACGGCAGAGCTGAGAAATTCAATTTACTCTTCCATCATTAGTAGGCCTTCACGATATGTGCATTCTTTATGTGATACACACACAAATAAAGATTTGTGAACAGATGTGGGATGGTTTAAAGATTTCATACTGCAAAAACTGTAAGTATTACTTCTGTGCAAATGTTCAAACAGGTAAGAAGTAAGTGTCAAGTCTTGAAACTCATATCATAAATCAACTCCCAAATTGGAGCTCCAAACAAGTCAGAACCATAGTTAGTGCCTGTGAAGTTATTGTAGTATATTACCTTTATTATGAGGCACTATATGGGGGAAAAAAGATAACAAAAAAACCCCCATGTAATTATTTTTTTTTATTTTTCAGTATAAGTATTTACTTTAAGTAGTCGATCGCTGTCTCCTGTCACATGCTACTATGTATTCACTCATTTATAAATTCATGTGATTTGGAACACACAGTTACCATTAAATTAGCAGCTGTCATTGAAAACAAATACAATTGGGGTCATACGTTTACATACACCTTGCAGAATCTGCCAAATTTTTAATAATAATTAAAAAAAAGATTATGAGGGATCATAAAAATTGCATTTGTGTTTTATTTAGTACTGCCAAATAAAGTTAGTATTTTGTTTAAAGATCTTATTTTTTCATTTACTACTGCCCCTCAGAAGCTACATAAGATATTTACATGTTTCCCAGAAAAGAAAATAATAATAATTTACACAGATCATCCTGTTCAAAAGTTTACATTCCCCTGGCTGTTAATGTATCGTGTTGCCTTCTTGAGCATCAGGGAATGTTTGCACCTTTTGTAATAGTTGTGTATGAGTCCCTCAGTTGTCCTCAGTGTGAAAAGATGGATCTCAACATCATATAGCTGCTGTTGGAAAGGGGTCAAATATTTAGAAGATTCTGGAAAACCAAAGAATGTGCAGGACCTGGAGGATTGTATTTTCCTGAAGAACAGAGAGTAGTTTAACTTCTCAGGACAAACAAGGGACTCATGAACAACTATCACAATTATTATTGTGTCTTGTGGACTATATGTAAACATCTGTTCATGTGAAATAGCTTATTCAGGGCAGCGTTAAATAAAAAATGCAAGTTGTATGATCATTCTTTTTTTTTTTTTTTTAAATCAATAACATTATGCAGGTTCTGCAAGGGGTATGTAAACTCATGCCCTCAACTGTAAGCTTTAGCCACTTTGAATAGGTAATGATAGAAGACCAAAAATGACAGGTATACTCCGACACATCACCCTTACCAAAGCATGTCATTTGGTGTATATGTTTAAATGGGTCTAAATATAGGATTCTTTTTTATTTGAAATATTGGAGACTCTCAAGCTCAAATTTCATGACTTCTTACTTGAACATGTATATGTGTGGCAGCCTGGAAAAACCCTTCACATGGAGAAATTTCGACATTTTCTACTATATTTTCTCCTATAAAAAGCCTTTATATTTGAAGTCTATAAAAAGTAGTTATGAAATGACAAACAACCTTGAGTGGTGAATTCAGGCTCATTGTAGAAATCGCAATAATGCACAGCCCGTCAGGATTTCCACAGTAAAAGCTACGGTCATTTTCTTTCATCATGCCAGCTCCATCTGTGTCCTCTTGTGATTACTGATGGATATTCGCATAACACCATAAATCCTGTTCCACCTTGAGGAATAAACAATAGTGTGCAATATTTCATCAGAAAGTGAGATTTAGAGACTCTAAAGTAAGCAGAGCTGCAGAGCACTAATCACTGTCTGGCCCCGCTGGTGCGGCTGTACAGGGCTTCACTGTAGGAGATGTCACAGACTGGTATGAATAAAACATGAGTCGAGCTCAGACACCAGTACCCCTGGCTGCTCCAATCAGGGTTTATGGTATTGACATGCTCTTTTAAATGATTCTATTTGTAATCTTATACAGCCATCTGGTCCCTATCGTCTGTTTCCTAATTATGTCTAAACAATGGGAAGTGTGTGTATATTCACACTAACTGATGTGAGACTGTGCACCTTAGTGTAAATGTTTCACAAAATGAAGTTGAGAAAAAGAAAAGATTTTGTGGCAGGCCTATTATTAATATTATTTGTTTATTATTAGTGGCATCCATTTTAGATTAGTAAAAAAATTTTGGGACATTTTTTCAATTGCTAAAAATATTTTATTTCTATACCACAGTGCCAGTGAATTCTTGATTCTGATTGATCATAAGGGTGTTGATTAGCAGCCACTCTGGCAGTAGTGCCGGCTGCAAGCTAAATCACCGGTTTATATTAATGTGCTCCTTCTAATACATCATCATTGCTCTAGAAACAGGTAACACAGGGCCATGTTTGGCCCTTATGTATGACAGACACGCCACATAATCTAAGACTAATAATAAACAGAGCAAAATGTTATTTAACAAGGAAAATGTTAATAACAGTTGATATGGTTCAGCTTTCTGTAATGAGATGCCTGTTTACTCAGGACAGAGGACTTTGTGCTTTGTGGTTTATTGGAAACATTTTTTTTTCTTATTAACTTCAAGAGAGAGAAAATATAACGGCAGGTGAGGGAACAGTTATGTAAAGCTATTGTAACATGTTTAAGTTAATATTTTACTTTTATTACTTATCATGCCATTAATTGTAACTACAAATGAATAAAAAAATACATGGTGTTATTTGGGAATAAATTACAGTTACTGTGATGTAAGGGGAATAGCACACTTTGGGACATGCTGTTGTTAGAAAATAATCTGACAATGTCATTGATTATGATCCTATAACAGCACACTGTGTCATGTTGTGGATTCTTCGTCGTAAATGTACGTCAGGATGACACACTGAATGTGTTCTTGGCCTGTGCTTTGTGGAAATCAAGATCTACGGTAGATCCAAAAAAAAATTTATTACTGTACCACACAACAATATGGGATGTAATTGGGTTTGGTACAGTTCAACACTCAATATTAAACAGTAAAGTACAGGACAAGGCAACACATATGCAAGACAATTGTCATGAATTAGACGCAGATGGGTGTAATCATGAGCTTAATTCTTACTAAATTCCATGTTGGCAGGCTCTAAATGGTGCCCTATCATTAGGAGAACGCGAGGTTGAATTCTGACATTGCTACAGCCATCCATGACCAGGAGCCAAGAGAGCAAAATTGGTCATGCACTCTGGGTGGGAGGGATGGCATACTCTCTCCCCTGTCAATCACAGCAGCACTAGCCAGTCAATGCCACCAGTGAGCTCATGTATGTGGAAGAAGGTGGATACTGTTTTCCTCTGAGGGTATCATGCTGCCCTGTGATGTAGCATGCGTGGCAGTTTGCAAAGGTGAGGTTGTCTGGCTTCACATGTCTCAGAGGAAGCATGTGTTAGCCTTCCCAGATGGTAGCTGTTGTATGATAAGGGAAAGCTGACTGATGGGTGGGAATTGGCAGGTGAACAAATTGGGGAGATAAATGAAGGGGAAATTGGGAGGGAAATAGTCCATTCAGCAAGCAGGATCTTCGTTTACAAAAAAAAACAAAAAACAAAAAAAACAGGCAACGGTCAAATTACCAGGCAAACAGAGTAATACAGGACAACAGAATCAAAAACACAGAGAAAGCAGAAAGGTCAATGCCAGATAAGTGATTGGGAAATAATGCTCAGACTTGATAACCGACAAGATGGCAAAAAAACCGGAATGAATGAGATGTCGAAATACTGAAAGTGAATTGAAGATAAACAGGAAACAGATGTGTTAGTGTTCAGGTGAGTGTGAGCGTAGTGCCAGATGGGGCGTATAACCAGATGTGATAACACTACATACACTACAAGTGTTCTTAACAACATGAATAATACTGCAAAGACATGAAGGATTATAAGTGGATGATAACTAAAACATGTGTATGAATACTGAGGCAGAGAGTGCAAATTTAGAAGAAGAGTATGTGAAAATGTGGAAAAGGTACAGATAGTAGAGAAGCTAGAGAATTAGGAGTGCACAGTACAAAGTACAGTCTGTGCAAACATTACAGCAGTTCAAACTGAAAGATCCAGGTGTTTACAGCTGTCTCTGAAGAACACGAGGAAAGAAACCGTTTCTAAAGCAGCTTGTTTTAGTTACCAAGCGTCTGTATATTTTGCCAGAGGGAATTTCTGGATGTACTTGATGTACAGGGATTGCACTGATGAGAGATCATGTCCAAGGTCTTGTGTACCATCCGTTCAGGTTTCTTCTTGAACAGACTGAACAGAATGAAGAGTTGAATGAAGATTAAGTTGCCAACTGTTTCTAGGTAAATCATTTGGATGATGATGCAGAGATGGTATCAGATGCTGGGCAGTGAGCACAGAGCTGTGCATATGCAGCGACAGAATTCTTCAGTGGTTTCAATATGGCAGCCCCTAAATTACTCACCCACATAAGTAAAAGCGCTCACCTATTTTAGCAACTCATTTACCGGCTAGTGAGGCATAACCAATGATTCGTCTTCTGTGGATTCCTGGTGAAGTTCCAGGGCAGTTACTAATCATGCCTGCTGTCCTCCAGTTACAATGAATATTACACTGTAGATGCTAAATGAATACACCGCTCCACAGTGCCACTCAAAAGAGGATGGATTCCCTTTTGCGTCTGGTTCCTCTCAGTATTTCTTCCTCATGTGGTCTTTTTGATAATGTTGCTTCTGGCTAAAGAAGCATCTAAATCTGTATTATTGTGAAGCTGTCTTGTGACATTTGTCTAGTGTTAAGCGTGCTATACAAATAAAATTGAATTGAATTGTAAATATTTGGATAGAAAAATTGTTATGAAATGCCTGATCAGTATCGGATCAAATTTAACATAATTTCTGATCCGTTCCGTGGAAGTATTATATCACAACCTGCACTGCACCACGCTCCCACCTATCCTCTAGCACTACAGGACTGGTCCCACCATCTCTCACCATCTTATCTGTTCTGTCACCTAGGTGGTGCAATAAACTTCCCCTAGACGTCCGAACAGCTGAGTTACTGGCGGTTTTCAAACGACGTCTAAAGACCTACTTCTTCTTGAAGTAATTAAATTAGGACTTTAATTTTTTTTAAATGTGTTGTCTGTATGCTTTTCTTACTCTATTACCTCCACAACAGAGTTTTTAGACTGATGGTTTTCTTAGTCTGTGACCTAGTGAACCAGTATCAGGATGTATTTATTGATAGAGACTTTAAAGCACTTCTGTAGGTTGTTCTGGGTAAGGGCATCTGTCAAATGCCATAAATGTAAATGTAAATATTTTATATTCTGAACCTGACACGAAATAGATTTAGTACATACTCACAAATTGCACACTCAGGGGAGAGCACTCACAGACACCCATGATTGGCTAGTGTAGCTGTGATTGACAGGAGAAGGAGTGCTGTATGCCATCCCTCCCACCCTGACAGCACAGCCAATTTTTCTTTCTTGGACTCCTGACCTTAGATGACTATGGCATTGTCAGGATTCAAACTTGCACTCTCTGGATGATAGGGCAAACCTTTTTTCTGTTGTGCCACTCGGGAGCACTGCCCTGATTTTTTTTCTTATCAGCAGTTGTCTTTATTGCCAGGAAGCAGACATGCAGATCTGCACAGGTAAACAATGGCTTTATTAAACAAACTTGCAGGAAAATCCAAAATGTGAGACAAGCGCATAGTCAAAAACCAGGCAATGGTCAGGCGATGAACAAACAACATGAATTAGACTAGGCAGTGACAAAAAAAATACATGAAAACCAGAACAGGATCAGGAAACCAGATAGACTATCACAATAGAAAGGCTTGGTATAGACTGGTATGAAAAACAGAGCACATACGATGCAGTGAACTGTTGTTGAAAGAGTCCTTATATACTGTATTGTTGTAACTGAGTGACTGAGTTTCAGGTGTGTGTGATCAGTAAGCCAGAACATGAACGGGACAATCTTTGTGGTTATTGGGTATTGTAGACCGTGGTAGCCATGTTTGTAGGCCGCATTGTGTTCTGGGTATTGTAGTTGGATGCCATGTACTGCGTTGACATGACATTTAGTAGTTTCTTAGTTTTGTAGTTTCTTTATAAAAAAGAAAAAAATTGTAAGTCCTTATTTGTTAGTCGCTTTGGATAGAAGAATGTGCTAAATGAATAAAATGTAAACGTACTTCTCAGAAAAGAAGTCTCTTTACAAATCTCCATATGAACACTGGGAGGTATATTAAGGGCTTGTATTTTTAACACACAATTTTCTTACCTCATGCAACAGACAACCTCATAAGGCTCCCACAACATTAGTTTAAAGTTCTTTTTTTAAAGAGAAAAAAAAAAAGAGTTTT
>JANDJT010000092.1:16124830-16147596 GCA_024331685.1 Stegophilus panzeri | reverse complement strand
GGGGGGGGGGGGGGGGGGGATGTGGTATCAATGCATGTCTTGCAAGTTTCTTTGGTATTGGTGCTATTATAAAACATGCAACGCATTAGAGTACTAAGTACAGAATATAACATGACAGGCCATGTTGTTCTAGGAAAATATAATATGCTGAGGTGCTAATATGGCCTGTTCCACATGAAGGAAAACTTATTGGAATTCCTTCCATAAATTCAAAAAAAAACCAAAATATTTCTTATCAGAAGACCATCCTATATCAACGTTTATGTTTTTCTTTGTTAAATAAAAAAAAAAAAATTCTTTTTTTTCAGATAATTATTAGCCTTAGATTATGTGGAACAACCATTATTCAAGTCCCCGGAAGTGAGCTGTTACTATAGAACAATAATGTATTAGATTGAGCGCATTAATATAAAAATATTGACCTGTCATTTACATTAAATCAGATATATTTCACAAGAATGAGCAGTAAATATTTCCATCCATAATTATAGCAATGTTCATAATGCCTTTGAGTGTATTATAACATGAATCTGTTGTTAGTTCATTATATGACATGGCCTTATATTGATAGAACACATTATCAATAAAGTTTATTAGACCAACAAGTTTATTATGTCTGGTATAAAGCTACACTGCTTAACATAAAATTGTTGCAAAGCATCAGTGTTACCATCCCAATGGCCTTTCGATTGCAATAACCTTGCATTTAAAAATGCCAGACAATTAAGTATACACTAGCCAGACAGCAAAACTTTCAACCAAAGACTGGATGCTGTTAACTAGCTCCTCACACAACTTAAACATCTTAAAGCACATCACCCTCGGCTGATGTTTCTCATAACTTGGCAACAGAAGCTTGCTGAGAGTCAGTACAGATATTAAATTGATAAGAGTATCACAGTTTCAATAACTGTACAGATCAATATCAGGTAATACACTAGTACACTGAGCTCTAACTGATTTAGAGGATACTGCAGTAATGTAATGTTCATCAAGGAGACCTTAGATATCGCCATCAAACAGTCCATGCCTCCTGTCACACCAGGGAGCGGATGAAAGGCCAGTGAGGAAGGAAAGGCTGCTTTGACTTTGTCTTTCTGGGCTACTTTGAAGCTCCAGGCTATGAAGGATCACACGATAAGACTGGTCTGGTTTCATCTTTGCTACAGTCCCTTGTTGACACAACTGCTTGGCACCAAAAGTAATGCGATATACTTTTCCACTTCCAAACCTAGTGCATCTGCTTATTCATTTATTCACTGTATACAGTGTGATATACAATTATTGGGGGCACTCATAAAATGAGCAACATGACTGTATATTAGTTAGGTGGGATTTTTTTTCATTGTTTATTGCAGATGTCACAAAAGAGTATCATGTTTAAGGTAGCTTGAGGGCTGAGGAGAAAAGTGAACCAGTAGTACTTTTATTTTTGCAACGGCAAATGTACCGTCAGTGTACTGTTTCACAAATTTATATTGTAGTTTTAAGGTTTTCATTTGACTCACCCTTGTGTATATATATATATATATTTTTCAAATTCCTCTCTGTGGGAACTCTATTGTTGCCTATAGCTGTTTGCATGGGGTGTAAAGACGAGGTTGCATACATGTAGGTTGCACCATGGCATAAATCAATTTTGACAAAAAGAGACAGCTGGTTGTTGACATGCACAAGTCGAGTAATGGATCTAAAAAGACATAAGCAGTTAAAATAACATTAAGCAATATAAAGGGCATAATAAAAAATAGTTTAAATCTGAAACAGTTGAAAATGTGTCTGGAAAAGGACATTTTGGAGGGTCGATGGGGGGAATAGTTGTATGCTAATGGATAGTAAGGAAAATGGTGCAGAAAGCAACAAAAAAAGGCCTTAGAAATCACAGTTTCAGAATGGAGCAGTGTAGTTTATTCTTGGGTTTTTAAGTTCCAACTATTCAAGACCACCTTCATAACTGTTTGATGTTGAGAAGCCTTTCCTGAGAGCACGCCATAAAAAGAAATTCCTGATCTGCACCAAGGAATCAAAGGGACTACAGTTTCGAACCGTGTTTTGTGGTCAGATCAGAATAAAATCAATTTTTGGCCTTGAACGCCATCCGCATGTTTGGCAGGACAAGTACACTGCATACAAGGAAAAACACCTGATACACACTGTAAAATATGTTGGTGAATTATTGATGCTTTGGGGCATCTTTGTCGTTGGTGGTCTACATTGGAGGATTGAATTCCACTAAGTGACAGGATGTTTTAGCCCAAAATCTGGTTGCATCTGCCAGGAGGTTAATTCTTGTCTATAGTTAGAGCTTTTAACAAGATGATGAGCCAAACATGCATCCAAAAATGTGTGGTCTGAAATAAAGACGGAAACCCACATGCACAATTAAAATGTTCATTAAATGAGCTTAAAATGTTCTGCATAGAGGAGTGTCCAAGACCCTCAACAATTCAATTTAATTCAATTCAGTTTTATTTGTATAGCACTTTTAACAATAGATATTGTCCCAAAGCAGCTTTATAGAAATATATCATTTCAGGATATAGAGTTTAAATGTATGAATTTATCCCTAAAGAGCAAGCCAGAGGCGACAGTGGCAAGGAAAAACTCCCTGAGACACTATGAGGAAGAAACCTTGAGAGGAATCAGACTCAAAAGGGAACCCATCCTCACCTGGGTGACACCGGAGAGTATGATTATAAATCAATCCTTTCTATAAATGTGCTAATACTACATGGTCAAAAAGTGCAGTTGTGTAACCAGGAAAATTCGTTACAGTTTTTACATGAAGTCTGTTTTGTTGAACTTCTCCACTAATCACTAATGGAGACTTGAGTGCAAAACTGTTTGTGGCTATTGCAGTACTAAATCTATCATAGCAATTGCAGTCCAACTGTAGTTGTCATATCACAGCAAACCAGTGACTCCATTTCCCAGAATGCACCACGAAATACAAACATGGCCGGCGAAGACTACAACTCCCAAACTCACACACGTTCACCATCACCTGAATTCAAATTAGAGACACCTGCTGCCAATTGTACCTTCACCCATACCACTCCTTTATAGAGACTGTTCACACACAATGTCTTTGCGAAGTATACGTTCAGATGCCATAGTTGCTGTATATTACCAAGCCGTTCCATTGTTTTGTCTATTCTGGTTTGGATTCCTGCCTTACCTGCTCTAGCCTGTTTGCCTGATCACCTGACCACTTTGTTTGTCTTTTGCCTTGCCCTCTGGATATTATAATCTTCATTAAAGCTCTTAACTGCAGTTGCATCCGTCTCATCCTCCATTACGTGACAGTAGTCAACAAGTGTCTTTAACCTTGTTAGACATGACAAGAAAAGATTTGGGCTTTTATTTTCTGTAGCGGAGACCAGAATGAATTAATTGTATGGGTGCCAATAACATTGAAACCAGTGTTTTGAGAAAATTTTTTTTTACTACTTTAATACTTTAAGAAAACATTTTCTGTGTTTAAATCAACTTTAGCTCAAAATGTCACACCTCTTCTGGTCTTTTTTCCAATCTTCGGTTGTTTCAGTGAGTCTGTGCCCATTATAGCCTGACAGGATTGGAACCTCATGTGGTCTATTGCTGTTTTAGCCCATCTACTTCAAGGTTCAGCATGTTGTGCATTCTGAGATGCTTTCAATCACCACGGTTGTAAAGAGTAGTTATTTGAGTTAGCATATCCTTCCTGTCAGCTCAGACCAGTCTGGCTCCTGTCTGACTCCTTTGACCTCTCTCATTAACAAGATATTTCTGCTCTCAGAACTGCCACTCACTGGATGTTTGTGTGTAAAAGCAGCAGTTTCTAATATACTCAAACCAGCCTGTCTGGCACCAACAACCACACCATAGTCAGATGTGACAGAGATCACATTTTTCTTCTTTCTGATGTTTGATGTGATCAATAATTGATTTTAATGCACTGTGCTGCTGCCACATAATTGGCTGATTGGATAACTGCAAGAATAAGCAGGTGTACAGGTGTTCCTAATAAAGTGATCGGTGCATGGATAAATAGAGGGATAGATAGACAGACTCATTTTCATGTCAAAATAGTAAAGCTGTTATACATGTAGTCCTGAAGCAGTTGCCCAGATGTCGTTATTTTTCGGGACCTATTGTAGGCGGTGTGTGATGATATGCGTTTGTCTACTCTAAAAGATTTTTCTTCTATAATTAACCACTGCAGTGTTCTATCTCTCTCACACTGCAGACTTCAGTTGACTGAGCTCAATGCAGCACATAAAATTACTGAGAGAAAGTACACAGCCTTCTACTGTTAGAGCTCGAGAATACTGGACCTGATTGATTCATTGTTACATATTAAAGCTTGCTCACTCTGGGAGGGAAGATGAAAACCCTCAGAGCGTGGGTAAATCAAGACCTTGGAATTATAGTTTTATGTGACAATTCTGTGATTTTATGATATTGAGCCACAAAGGAAGATTGTGGTTTAAAACCTGTCACATACACCGATCAGCCATAGCGTTAAAACCACCTGTCTAATATTGTGTAGGTCCGTGTTGTGGTGCCAAAACAGCTCTGACCCGTCTAGGCATGGACTCCACAAGACCTCTGAAGGTGTGCTGTGGTATCTGGCACTAAGACGTTAGTAGCAGATCCTTTAAGTCCTGTAAGTTGCATAGTGGGGCCGCAATAGATCGGACTGGTTTGTCCAGCACATCCCACAGATGCTCGATCGGACTGAGATCTGGGGAATTTGGAGGCGAAGTACACACCTTGTACACTTTGTTATGTTCCTCAAACCATTCCTGAACAATTTTTGCAGGGTGGCAGGGTGTATTATCCTGCTGAAAGAGGCCACTGCATGAAGGGGTGTACTTGGTCTGCAACAATGTCTAGGTAGGTGGTATGTGTCAAAGTAACACCCGGACGAATGCCAGGACCCAAGTTTTTCACTCATTAGCATGTTATGGCTGATCGTTATGTATTCAGTGGTATGTATATAACACAGTTATAACATTAACAGGTAGAAATCCCAGAATGTGTATGATAAATAAACAATAAAGTGATCATTGAATTGTAATGGTAAGTGAATCAGGCATTGTGGATAGAAACTTTTTTATTTTTATTTAACCCTTTTGCTTAACATTTAGCTACATTTGATATCTATGTGTAATGGATCTAAGAAGAGAACAAAAATCTTTCTCATATGTGTTCTGGATGCATATTCTCAACTTTTTCTGTATTATGTAAAAATATACAGTAGTAAGTGAATATCAGGTCTCCTGGCTCACACACAGTTGAACAAATTTGGCTCACGGGGATCGCCCTTCTGGTGTCATATTTGACGGGGGTGTGATCCGTTCCCCATAATTACACCAACTATTATTGCATTTTGCACAAGAGGCAAGAGGGAGGGAGATCCACCAAGCTGTTCCTGGTGATTAATGTAGGTATGCAGTGAGAAGACACTAGGGAACGTCTGGTGCATAATTATTGCAAAGAGTCAAGCAGTGTGAATGTTCTCCACCACCCGAATCACTACCCCCTACCTTTCTGCAAACAACAAAAACCACAAAAATTATTAAATACAAAAAAAAAAAATGAAGATTAAACTAAGAAAAGGTCATATTGTGAATCTATTATTTAGCACAGCTACTCTGAGGAGAGATAGCAGTAGGGAGATAGATTTGTAAAGGATGAAGCGTAGCGTGTGTGCCTGCAGAAAAGAGCTTTGAATTTTCCATCAAAAGAGGGCAAACTCTTATTTTATATATGAAATATATGAAATTATGTATTTTTTGTAATATATATAGACTCCTAAGGCAGAAAATACATGTGCTGCTTGCTTTGATGTAGCATAATAGTAGTTCAGAAACCTGTAGCATAATCTTTTATTATTCAAATCTTTTTCGTAATGATATCATCGTATTGTTCCGCTTCTTTTGGGTGCGTGCATACGATTCTCTACTCTGTCCCTACGTTTTTTTTTCCTGTGTATTTATTCTACACTATGTGCAAAATCACTCCAGGGATTATGATTTCACTAATATGAGTTTGCTAGATTCATTCCAATAATTAAAATGTCTATAAATGTATAAACCCATGTTAAAATGTGCATTATCACCAGCAGTCATTATTAACATAAACATCTGCTAAATCCAAATGCTGACACTTTTTTTTTATACAGATATTTCAATATCTTACCTCTAAAACCTCCACCATGAAACACATGAAACATGTTTAAATCACTGTACGGTAAATACTGTATTTACGATGTATTAGCGATTCTGGTGTGATTTTTGTTGTCATTTGAATAAGAAGCTAGCAGCTGTGCGGGTCTAAAGTAACAGGAGGACATTGCTGGTGCAGGTATAATGGCGTTTAATAGGAGAAATAATTTATATGATCTCAAACAAAAGCAATAATGGTCCGCTTACACATGGTACTCATTCACTCTGTTTAATGACATGGCATTCTTTCATGCTATGTAAACAGCAGTCAGTGATAAGCTGTATGGATGTACAGTCTGGGCGAGAAAGAAATTAGGCCCAGCCTATGTTTTTTTCTTATGACTGCCATTGGTGCTATTGTTTTTGGTTCTGTAAAAGTAAAAAGAAATCCACTTCAAGCTATTTGTTGATGCTACAGCAAGTAAGACAATGTAGAGAGCAACAATTGAAGCTTAGAGAGATAGAGTTAGCCTTTTCTGGGGACATTGTGGTTTAATGGTTAGCATGTCTGCCTCGCACCTCCAGGGTTGGGGATTTGATTCCTGCCTTATGTGCATGGAGTTTGCATGTTCTGTCTGTGCTTCAGGGGTTTCCTCCGGGTGCTTTGACCTCCACCAGTCCAAAGACCCCATCCAGGTTGTCCCCCGCCTTGTGCCCTGAGTCCCTTGGGATAGGCTCCAGGTTCCCCCCGACCCTGTGAAGAATAAGCAGTACAGAAAATGGATGGATGGATGGAGTTAGCTCTCGCTAGCCCGCTTATACTAGCTATCCCTGAATGTTGCATAAGTTGTACATGTGAAAGTGCTGGAAAATATGGCATTTGTAGGTCATTTTTAGACAGTGGACTACAACTTATGGTTATATTATTGATCAAGCTGAGCTACTGTGATAGTACCCCTTCTGTTGCCTCAAATACAAGTCAATAGGTAATATTTCACCTCCCTTGCTGTAATGTCTGTAATAGTAATAGACATTTTAGCTTGTTTGACAGATTCAGTGGCTTGTTTCCAAGGTTACACTTTAGGTTCCCAGTGGAAGGTCCCAATTTTTTGAGCTGAACCCTGCTGGAGTAATGAGATCAGGGCTTTCTTCTCTACTGCTCCTGCAGTTCTTGACGCCCACCTGTGTGCAAGCTGTTCTGCTACACTGCAACTACATTTCAGTCAAATATGCTGTAACTGCAACTCAGGGGCCATATACTTCATTACCCAAGCTCTAAGTGTAGTGTGGTGTTTGAGTAATAAACTGGGTTAAGATTTACAAGCAGTTAGTTGTCAGGCCAGGGCTTAGAATGAGTCACTAAATAGCACTTTTCCACCTGATTTGCAGCTCAGCTTGGCTCAACAAATTACATGCGAGCCTGGATTTTGTCATTCTTTTTCCCATTGCTAAGTTAATCATACTGTACCTAAACACCTCTGCTGAATTTAGCTGAGTGGTGGCGATTGATTGGACAAACGCATCACAGATTTGCCCTGATTAATGTCTCTTGCTAAAATTACTTTTCTGCTGGAAATTATTCAGTAGTGTTGTAGTAATTGTCTTTCGCTTCTCAAATTTGCTTGTTCGGGCAGATTTAGGAATCAACTTTACAGTTTCACAGCAAGGTTGATTAGGTTATTATTAAAGAATATGTGAATGAATAACTAAACATCACTGTTTTATGGCTCACAGATTCTTCTGTGTTCTTCAGTTTTCTCCCACAACCCAAAAACATGCCAATGGACTACAATAAATTGTTCCTAGGTGTGAATGATTGTAAATGTGTGTGCATGGTGCCTTGTGATGGAGTGGCATCCCATTCAGGATTTATTCCCATCTCGCTCCTAGTGTTTCTAGGATAGTCTCCAGATTCATCACAACCCTGACCAGAATTAAGTGAATCTTACTCATGATTCAAGTAAATGTATTGGCGCCCTTGCTGTTGTTTGAGCCACTTACCACAAATACTATGTCTTATCCCCAATACCTCACCTTGTGAGGAAGACATACATGACACATAGTACACACAAATTTGAACATAATATAAGCTAAATGCTAAATGCCTGTTTTTTATACCGCTTATTCTACACAGCGTAGGGGGGAACCAGGAGCCTCAGGACACAAGGTGGGGGACACCCTGGACGGGGTGCCAGTCCATCACAGGGCACAATGACACACCCATTCACACACCCATTCATGCATTACAGACCATTTGGAAATGCCAATCAGCCTTCAACACATGTCTTTGTTCTGGGGAGGAAACCACTAAGCCACCATGCCCCTCTATTTAACTTCAACAAACATCAATTTGCAACTTTCAATCTTACTGCCAATCATCCTCCAGAGAACTCTCATATGTAATGTTTTTTGACCAGATGCTGACACAACTCATCAACTAGGGTGTGGATAATTTAGGATTCAGGTTAGTTACCTTACTATGCAGTGCCGGAATGTCCAGACGAAAAGAGCTGTACAGTAAGTAAGTCCCAATTGTCCTTTAGACCGAACTCTTAACAGTAAAAAGACTGCATTTGTGTATCTGTGTAATCTTTCACTGTGCACTGTTGTGCTGTGTCAAAGAAACTGTGTAGATTTGTGGAAGCTCGATTAATCAGAAGTAGGCATCAGACTCAAGGCTGCTTGTCACTGCTCACACTTATTGTTTATTCTCCTCTCCTCCTTCATGTAGCCCAGCGTCAATGACATTTCACCCTAATGCAGTTGAGCCAAAAACAGCTGCTAGATCCAGCTCTCAGAAAACACCACAATCACATGAGTGTGAATCTTTCCTCCAGTTCACTGAGAATGTTGTTTCTAATTTACAGAATTGCAGGGTATGTTTATGGGTCCGTTGTGTTTAATGCTAGTGAAAGCAATTGCCAGTTAGCTTGTGGTAGATGTGCTTGGCTTGGAAACACTTGCCAAAGCTGGAAAATGAGTCCAGCTGAGTTGTGCAGAGGTCTTCATCACTTACAGTATGTTGGCTTGTTTTATCAAACATGGTGCAAAATTGTGAGTTTTCAGTATTGCTTTTTTTTTTCTTAGAAACCCAAGTACGTTTGGCTAGGAATTGCTTAACAGCTATTAGTCGTGGCATTCAAGGCAGCTGAGGATGATTTTGATAAATATGTGTATCGACTAGTGGCACAGCAGCACTTTTCTCTTTTACTGCAAACGCCGTTTGAATTCTCTTCACATTGACACACTGGCAAGATCATAGTGTGCATTTTAGTTTGTGCCTGCATGTGTGCATACTTGTGTGTATGTGTGTATGGAGGGTGAATATATACATGTCTGTTAGGAATAAATGTTGATATACCTCTCATATTTGTCAATTTGGTAACATTTGCTTGGTCTCCATGAGCACATGACTTCTTTTAAACAAGAAGCTACAGATTTAGTTTAAAAAACGAATGCTAATGCACATCAATGGAAATATCCACCCAATGATTTTTGAGTATTTTTTAGTTAAGAATAAATGTATGTGTGTCCATGTAATTGAATATAAAGAACGTTGCTCTCTAGCTGCTCTCTAGATTCTGTCTAAGCCTAAAAATTGTTTACATGGTCTTCCAGGCACCACACTGAAAATGCCTGTGTTTATTTCCACAGCTCATTGACTTTAGACGATTTCCCAAACAGATTATTTCAATTTCCTCTCCTTGCTCAATAAAGTTGATTGCAAACCACAAGCTTCGGGGCATTTTCTCTGACCTAGCATATCACCCCTGCAGGTGATCTGGTGTCTCGCGCCATGCACCACCTCCAGCCCCTCCACATCAAGAGCCCAACCAATGGCACGCCGGTGCACCAGAACCGTGGAGGACCTATACACTGGGAACCGGAGGCTCTGTACACCCTCTGCTACTTCATGCACTGTCCCCAGATAGAGTGGGAGAACCCCAACGTGGAGCCATCCAAGGTCACCCTGCACACAGAAAGGTGGGAGCAACTACACACCAGAAAATCTTTAAATAAAATATATCTGTGTATATATACTGTATATAAGGTGAAAGACATAAATACTGTGTCCTGGATATCTACTGGATAAATAAACCATAAATCAATCCAGATGTAAGGTGCTCAAATCACATTGCTACTGTAAATGCGTCCTGATTCGATTTGAAGGCAATTGTGAAAGTCAGAGGCAGAGAGAGAGAGAGAGAGAGAGAGAGAGAGAGAGAGAGAGAGAGAGAGATAGAGATCATTAAGGTTTCTAATTGTTATGTTGTACAGTGAATGAGCTTCAGGCTTGCTGGTAAGCAGCTAATGGAGATGGGACTGCTAATGGAAAGTTGGGCGAGGTGTTCGCTGTTCACAGAAGTGCTTTGTAGTTTGACACACCCGCTGGGACATTTCTGAATTGATGAGTTTCTCTGATTAAAAAATCCTTTTGAGGACTCCACAAGGGACTCATGCACTGCCCGAGAGTAAAGGCACAGGAATGAGTTACCAGATTCTCCAGAGATCAGCGGCTCTTGTTCTCCTCAGGGCTCATTTCAACTGCAGATAACTGTTCCACAGAGAGTGTGAAAGAAATGAGAGAAATAGAAGAGAAAGTAAGAGGTAACGAGGAGGCGCATCACAGAGATGTAAAAGGCAGAGTGAAGACTAAAGGGATGTAGATGTCTGGTATGCTACTGTTCAAGAGGAAATGGTTGAATTGATGGTGATGCTGCATTCAGAAAGGGACAGAGTAAGAAAAAAAATGAAAGGCATGTTGAGAGACAGAAACAAACAGGTCTTTACATTAGATTTTTGCAACTGTATGTATGCTGAATCTGATCCTCTTCCTCTGAGTCAGTGAATTGTTCTAGGAGATTTAGATCTCAGACATTTGTAGTCTCACCCCTGCCGTTATTGTGTCTTATTTCTTGCTTAATGTCAATACAAGCTGATATGAGGCACGAAAACTTCACTTCCTCGGAAGGTAAGAGAATGTAATTCTACAAACTCTATCAGTTGTATGATAAGAGTACCGGGTAGAACACAGAACACTGGGATAAGGAATTCCAGGAAAATATAACAGAATCCTTCCAGTGATGACCATCTCTCTCTCTCTCTCTCTCTCTCTCTCTCTCTCTCCTCTCTTTCAGCGAATCAGCACTGGCATCATTAGAGAATCCACTTAGTTTAGACCAAGATTTGCTTATTTCTTTCAGCGAGTCATTGCTTAAATCATTAACGAATCCTTTCTGTGTCTACCAAGATTTGCTCCTCTCATTCAGTGAGTCAGTGTTTGAGTCAGTATTGAATCCTTTTGCTCACAATCGAGATTCTCTCCTCTCTTTCACTGAGTCAGTGCTTGAGTCATTAGTGAATCCTTTTTTCATGACTTAGATTCTCTCCTCTCTTTCAGTGAGTCAGTGTTTGAGTCAGTAGTGAATACTTTTTTCATGACTTAGATTCTCTCCTCTCTTTCAGCGAGTCAGTGTTTGAATCAGTAGTGAATACATATTTTCATGACTTAGATTCTCTCCTCTATTTCAGTGAGTCAGTGTTTGAGTCAGTAGTGAATACTTTTTTTCATGACATAGATTCTCTCCTCTCTTTCAGCGAGTCAGTGTTTGAGTCAGTAGTGAATACATATTTTCATGACTTAGATTCTCTCCTCTCTTTCAGCGAGTCAGTGTTTGAGTCAGTAGTGAATACATATTTTCATGACTTAGATTCTCTCCTCTCTTTCAGCGAGTCAGTGTTTGAGTAATGAGTTGCTCTTTTTGGTCACTTGATGACACAAGTCACTGAAAAGAGTAAAAAAAAAATTATCAATAATATTTTCCTGCTACTCTTCCTTTCTGCATCTGTGCATTTTCTCCCAATCCATCGAAATGCCTGTCTACTGCATTTTAGTTTTTCTCACCAAGTCAAAGAGGTTGGTAAAAGTTTCTGAAAAGATTTACAGTGATTGATTGATTTCTCTTTTTCCAAAAGTTGTGGCCTTGAAACTTGAAGCTTATATCAACAAAACTGCTTTGGATGAGTGAGACCTTGAGAACCTTCATTGTGATTTGGCATTTAAACAAACAACTATGTGCTCATGTTGGGTTTTTTGATACATGTAATGATTTTGTGCTACAAAAAGCAGTCAGAATTGTTTTTCTGTTTACTATGATTTCTCTTAAACCCCTAGAATTTAACAGGCTTCCAGTGGTGAGTTTGTAAGTGCTTACATGCTGATTTAACATAATGTAATTATTTTATAATTAAATTTTTATATCCACCATAGACATGGTTCCCCAGTTAATACTTCTTTTCATAGCTTTTTTTTTTTTAAAGAAAGTCCACAGGTCTTTCGTAGGCATGTAGTGCCTTTTATAGTGCCTTTTAGTGCCTTTTCTGAAGCTTGGCATTGTTGATCCATTGCAATTCCAATTAAAGCCCTAGTGCATTTGTGTGTGTGTGTGTGTGTGTGTGTGTGTGTGTGTGTGTGTTTACACTAGAGGTGTGCACAGATATTCAGATATCCAGTTAACTGTTTAAATTTGTATTTGAATACTGAAATCCCTATTTGGGTATCTGTTGGACCATTTATTGACATGAAGTCAGTGAAAAAAAGAAAAGAAAATGCTGCTTTGCAGTATTTTGATTTGGAAAGTACATGTAGTAATGCTGTGGTGCACAAGTTAGAGGTGTTCTTTGGGGCTAAAAGAAGCAGACAAGGAGCAGGCATTCAGATGTGTAGCTTGTGAAACAAAAGAGAGACACATTTCCAATACACTGTCTAACCAAATACTGCCCCAGACAGTCACTAAAATGTCACTCCAGGTCACCCCTGAAAGCTGGCAACCCCAAAACCTCTTTTCTTTAGCCTCGTTTCTATTGACGAGATTGCTATGATGTTAGCAAGAATGTCATCAAAGTATTAACTGGATAGTAAACTAGCATATTGGTGCATCTGTAGCCCAGATAAAGCTGACTGCTATTTAAAGTCCCTGTGATGTGCCTTGAAATGTGCAGCGTTATTTGATGTAATTTCCACTGAGACAGGAAGTCAGGGCGGGACATATTGAGTGTCTCCGCCCCATTTTAAATAGACAATAGCATTTAGATTACTTCACAGCCTGGGCTAAACCGTACTTGACAGTTAGTACCATGGATTTTTATAATGTTGGGTGTGGGACACCAGATTCTAGAGAGCATTTGATTGGACAGAAAATATGATAAGACGCTGAAGTGCAGATTCAGAATGATGTCATCAAAATTGTAGATCCGTATTGGTGGCAGAGAGAGACTGTAATTTTTGAATGCATATATCTTCTAAATGTGAATTTTGTCATTGTTTTGGAGCACACTAGCTTATAGATAACCTTACGGCTAACATATTCATACTAAAAGCCACAAAACTTCACTTTTGATTTCATGGAGACTTTAATGTTCACACTGAATCTTCAGAGGCATTAGAATGACCTGGCCTACTTATGGATTGCAGGTTTGCTGTTGGAATTATATCTAATGACATGATATGTATTGTTGGGGGCAAGAAAGGCCAAGGTTTCTTACCAAAGCATTCTGATATGTGGCTTATCAAGAAGACTGCGCAAAGATACAGTTGTATTTACATTGATTCAGACTCCAGTTTTGTACAATATTTTGCCTTAAAAGCATGGCAAGTTAACCAAATACTCAGTATATTAATGCATATTAACACTGTTTGGTATCTATTAAACTACAACCCCAATTCCAAAAAAGTTGGGACGCTGTGTAAAATGTAAATAGAAACAGAATGCAATGATTTTCAAATCTCATAAACCCATATGTTGTTTACAATAGAACATATAAAACATGTCAAATGTTTAAACTAAGGAAATGTACCATTTTAAGGAAAAAAATTGGTAATTTTGAATTTGATGGTCGCAACACGTCTCAAAAAGGTTGAGACAAGGCAACAAAAGGCTGGAAAAGTAAGTGTTACTAAAAAGAAACAGCTGGAGGAACATTGCAACTAATTAGGTTAATTGGCAACAGGTCAGTAACATGACTGGGTTAAAAAGAGTATCTTAGTCAAAAAGAGTATCTTAGAGAGGCAGAGTCTCTCAGAAGCAAAGATGGGATGGAATCTCGATGGAAGCATATGTTGCACTAAAACTTGTATATACCTTTCAGCATTGATGCCTTTCCAGCTGTGCAAGCTGCCCATTCCATAGGCACTAATTCACTCCATACCATCAGAGATGTAGGCTTTTGAACTGAGTGCTGATAACAAGCCAGATGGTCCCTCTCCTCTTTAGTCCTCTTTATTTTAGAGGACGCGGCATCCGTGGTTTTGGTTCGTCTGACCACAGAACAGTTTTCCACTTTGCCTCAGTCCATTTTAAATGAGCTTTGGCCCAGAGAAGACGGCAGCATTTCTGGATCATATGGCTTCTTCTTTGCATGATAGAGCTTTAACCAGCATTTGTGGATGTCACGGCGAACTCTGTTCACAGACAATGAGTTCTGGAGGTGTTTCTGTGCCCATGCAGTGATTTCCATTACAGAATCATGCCTGTTTTTAATGCAGTGCCGCCTGAGTGCCCAAAGATCATAGGTAGAAAGTATTGATTTTCACCCTTGTCCCTTGTGCACAGAGATTTCACCAGATTCTCTGAATCCTTTGATGATATTATGTACTGTAGATGATGAGATATTCAGTCTTCGCAATTTTACATTGAGGAACAGTATTCTGAAATTGTTCCACAAATTGTAGATGCAGTTTTTCACAGATTGGTGAACCTCTGCCCATCTTTACTTCTGAAAGACTCTGCCTCTCTAAGATACTCTTTTTATACCCAATTATCTTACTGACCTGTTGCCAATTAACCTTCAATGTTTCTTTTTAGTAACATTTACTTTTCCAGCCTTTTGTTGCCCCTGTCCCAACTTTTTTGAGGCATGTTGTGGCCATCAAATTCAAAATTACCTTATTTTTTTTCTTAAAATGGTACATTTCCTCAGTTGAAACACTCGATGTTTTCTATGTTCTATTGTGAATAACATATGGGTTTATCAGATTTGCAAATCATTGTATTCTGTTTTTATTTACATTTTACACAGCGTCCCAACTTTTTTGCAACTGGGGTTGTAAATCTGGTGAAACCACTGATATCTTTCTGCCCTACTTCTAAGAAGAGGAAACTCCCTTCCTTTTAGTTCTGTTCTTTGGCATATTTTAATTCCAGAACTGAGTCAGTAGAGAAACATGCATGTGGATTGTACAGTGTGGTTCATGTGCATGCATTACTTTTAAGGGTGGAGAAGGGAGTAAGTGGACACGTGTGAGAAAGACTCGAAGAAGGAAGGCTTGTGGTTTGTTTTGGCGAAGATTCCTGGCAGGATTTCTGGAGGTAGGTAGGTGTCTGGGGGAAACGGCTGTTGATTGTGCAAATCTAGCTGTAAAAACCAGGTCATGGAAAACACATTGGAATGAAAGAAAAAAAAGTGACAGTTGTGCAGTGACATTTTATGCTTTTAGAAATTATATTTTAAATATTTCATTGTTCTTGCTATCTGGGTTATATTACAGAGCTGTGAGCTCTTGAGTTTCCATTATATCTGAATCTAACAGAGGGATTTATATAGCACGAATACTTTTTTTGTCCCACTTATAAATTGTGTTTAACTGCCAGTGGGCATGTGCAGAATGTGAAACTCAAAAGATCAACATTTTCACAGTGTTTTCTGGGCACCGTGTGGGCGAATAGATACTGCAAAGCTGTTGTGCTGAGGTAATGAACAAATAGCATGGGCCATTTTAGAGTACACCATTGTGTGTATGTTTGAGTTTCCACTGGAGTTGCGATCATCGTGATAAGCAGCATAGCTTCTCTGATACATCAACTCCTTGATACATAAGGAATAAAACACAACAGGGCATGCTTTTATAGCAAAATAATGAATAATGGGATGGTGTGAAGTTGATTATTTTCCCATAACAGCACTTCAAAAATGTTTTATTCCTCTTATATAAAAGAAATTTGCAGATGATGAAAATTTTTATTTATTATAGAGTGTACTTTTTAACCATTTATAGTTACATTTAATGATGACGAATGTCTGTGAAACAAGTCAGTTCCTGTTATCACTTAAGTTACAGCAGCTATGAACTATAATTTCCTCACCAGCCTTTCTTTAATAGTAATAATAGTAATAATAATAATAATGATAATAATAATAATAATAATAATAATAATAATAATAATAAAGCTTCATTACTGCAGCATCATGGATGAACAGGTTCATTTATACTTTGATCAGGGACTCACTCAAGCTGAAATAGCTCTATGTTCGTCAGTGATTGACAAAGTCGAGATCACGAGAAAACTACTTTTTGTTATGTCGAGATCACAAGAAAATTAAGTCTTGATCATGAGAAAACAAGAAAGAAAAAATTAATAATGCATGGCCGCTTAGGGCTTCTGTAGTAATTATTCAACAAGCAAGGTCCACATTTATTATAGTCCTGAGAAAGCCTCATGTTTGGAAATCACTGTTGTAGGTTTGAATATCTCCTGTGTAAATTTTGGATCAGAACCATGAACAGCCATAAGGTCAGCTGAAGACAAGCCATTTTTTCTCCAATTGAAATGGAGTAACTAAAAAATACATTTACTTTGTTCTGCTTTTCTGCAGACGTCGCATATTTTGGAATGATTGTTAGTAATAAAAAAAATAATAACTTATATATTCAGTTTCCTCATCCTGACTGAAAACCTCTGACACAAAGAAATGAAAATCACATTCAGCACAGTTCATATTCATATTCTGAGCTACACTAATTTGAGGCAGCTAAGTGCCTGTAATTAGTAGCATGTGAAAGAAATATGAATACTGTATCTTTTTTTTTTTTTTGTAGCTCATGAGTCAGTCATGTACATGACCTGTCAGGCTATAATGCCTACTTGGATTAAATAATTGCCTGTTTTAAATCCAAAACTGTTGTATTATCTCTCTGCAGTATGCTTAACTTTGGTTTGTTCATTATTTTTCTCAGTACAGTTGAAATACTTAGATAAGCATTTCAGCATGTATCCCTCTGGCTGTTCATTCTCTTCCAGGCCGTTCATCGTGCTGCCTCCATTAATGGAGTGGATTCGGGTGGCTGTAGCACATACTGAGCACCGGCTCAGCGTTTCTGTAGACAGCGATGACGTGAGACAGGCCGCCAGACTGCTCCTGCCTGGAGTGGACTGCGAGCCGCGGCAGCTAAAGTAAGTCGCAGCTCTGCACCACAAATGTACACTACAGTATATGTAGGGTTTAATGTACATATATATAGGGTTTAGTGTACATATATCATACATTATCTGTGTGTGGTTAGGCTTGCTGCTCTGAGGATGATAACGTCTGTCTTACTAAATGTGATGAAAAGCAAACAAGCGGTAAGTTGGTGGTGAAGTGTAAGGAGGCTTTAATGAATTATGTTCAGAATCAGAATATTTGTAGACCTTTTGTGTCTAAGCTCAAGCAGATATGAGTGTGAGTCATATAGTAAGATCAGTATCTAAACCGAATTCATCTTAATGGCCAGCATGACACTAAAAGACCAGACTTTGAATGAGTATTTTATACTCTGGATAAAATAAAGCTGGATGTCCATGCATGTCCATGAGAATGTCGACGTGGTCGGATCTGAAGCTGAGTCTTGGGACTGGGTATAGTCTTGGCGAAGGTTAGCATGACCACTTTCAAAGAGAGTTCTTGTTTCAGATAAAAGGGAATGTTGCATAACGTATCAAGTATAAAAGTCTTTGTATTTTGTGATTTACTCTTTAAAATGATCTAAAAAGATTATTTTATACCAACACACCAACTTGTTCTTTTTTTTTTTTTTTTTCATCAAACACACACAGATTCTGTGTCATTATTAAGTTAAACCTCAACAATACTGGCATGATAAATAATTTTGAATTATTCACACAGTCAGTGTTTGCAGCGAAAAGCTCTTCCCGGAGGCAAATTTAATAATGGAATAAAAGAATGAATGTAAGTATGGAATTCAAATGTCACACACACAAAGAGTTGTGGGATATATTTTAGTTTATCTTAGCTTGTGCTTTCAGAATTGTAATAAATACAATTATCTAACATATAATGTCCTCTGGATAATAATGGCAAGAATTAAACCATGTAGATTATGACTTGCTACTACTTTTACCCTTTTATCATGGTGGAGGAAAGGACAGTTTTGGAAATGATAGATCCTTCTTAATGTTTTGTACAGGTCAGGTCAATATTTATTTTGGACAGTGACACAGTTTTCGTCATTTTGGCTTTATGTAGGTTGTGGTACACCACAACAATGGATTTGAATTGAAGCAATCAAGATGTAACTGAAGTGTAGACTTTCAGCTTTAATTCAAGGGGTTTAAGGAGTATATTTTAATGGAGACTGTAAGCCTCAAGACATATTATTCAGTAACTACTGTGAATAGGAAATGTACTGTATGTCTGACTCCTCTGACAGGTTCTATGGGGTTTAGAGGTTTAATGGCTTCTAATTAATTGCTGTCAGCATTATACCAATGAGGGGAAAACCAGACACAGGTAACACAATCAGGGAATTAATCAATGACAAGACGAGGGTGGAGATCAAAATCAGAAGCCAAAGCAAAAGCACATGGCACAGTTGTGATGGGACTCGTGATACAAAGTGAAGTGAGATTGTGAGAGATACTGATATTAACCCTGAGAGGTTTGTGTCTATTTTTGATACCTAGGTTTAACAATCAATAAAAATGTCCCCATTTCAAATAGATATGTAGTGTTTTATTTTTTTTTCCAGCACAAAACGTGTGGTGAAAATCATACAGAGAACAAATAAAAATACAAAACCTTTGCGAAGTGCTGGTTTATAATATGTGGCTTTGCAGTCGTGATTTATTTTCCCTGTTAAGTCTCTGGTGAAAGTTACAATTGAAAGTAAATCACTGTGTTAAATAATTCCTAAATTGATCTTTTAACGATTAATAAGAGAATAAATGTTTCTATCATAATGGAGTTTTTTTTAGAATATAAAGTTGATAAAACAGTAACAACACCATTTCTGCTGAACTTAACTTAAAAGTGAATTTAACTTTCTGTAAGTAAAATAAGGAACTTTCTGCATAAAATATTCCAGTATGTGGATTAGCTGTGCTAAATTACCCCTAGGTGTGAATGACTGTGTGGAAGTGGGGCTGCATGGCATTACGTCCAGGGTCTATTTCCTCTTCATGCCCAGTGTTCCTGGGATAGGCTCCGGACCCTGACTAGGATGAAACACTTAGGGTTATTGAAGATGAATGAATGAGATCCAGCCACCTCAGTATAAGCTTTACCGACAGTGTTAGACTTCGAAGCTCTATGTAAATGACTAATGCAGCTTTCACTTAAGAGATGTTTGACAAATGTTCTAATCCTGCCAAATAAACAAAGCTTTGCTTTAGGGCTGTTCTTACCCTGGCAGTAGTTTATTGAAATAAAACTTCACTTGAAATCAGTAAGTTCCAGGCTTCCTGTTCAGCGCACAGTGGTTTTAATGTTGGGGTTATTAGAGTGCATACAGGCCATTAACTACACAGCAGAGAAACATAAATGCTGTTGCTTTTTCTGGTAAACAGGCCTATAGAAAAGGAAGAAAACAGACTTTAGTTATTTGTATTAATTTCTAACTGAAATTGGAAGTACATTTATACCCCTATTAATTCCCAAATTAAATACACGTTGGATGCATAGAATATGTTTTAGCATATCTATTTTAAAATATAGAAAGTTCAATTTATTGATCTTCATTTATCCTGGTTATCCAGGGTCACAGTAAATCCAGAGCCTATCCAATTGTATTTTTGGGAAGCAGGAAGAACCCAGAAAACCTGGAGTACACCCACAGACACACCAAGAGCTTGGTCTGGTTGAATCAGGGGCCCTGGTGCTGTGAGACCACAACTTGACCACTGTTAATTGACTTATTATGATGGAAAGTTGTATAAAATGAAATCATGTTGAAAAAGCGGTTCGAGTAGATGATGCTACAGTGCTGTGAAAAAGTATTTCTTCTGCTTTTGTGTATCTCTCATACTAAATAGTTTTCGATCTTCAAATGAAATGCAACAATTGAAGCAAAAAAAGTGATCCAACACTTTTGGTTGTGCCACCTTTAACAGCATTAACTGCAACCAAATGCTTCCAATAACTGGACATCAGTCTTTCAGTTACTTCTAGCACTAGGACTTACTCCTATGCTATGCATCATTGTCTTGCTGCATCAGTCAGTCAGTTTTGCTTGAGTTTCAACTTACAGACTGAAAACCGGACATTCTACTTTAGGATAATGGCTCACACTGTGGTTCTTTGGAGTCCCAGAGCCTTTGAAATAGCTTCTCAGACTTCCCAGACTGATGTATTTCAATCACCTTCTTCCTCATCATTTCTGGAATTTCTTTCAGTTTTGGCATAGTGTGTTACTGGATAAGACCTTTTAACCAACTTTGTGCTGTTGAAAAAGTTCTATTTAAGTGTTGATTTGATTTAACAGGATTTGCAGTAATCAAGCCAGGTTGCATCTAGTCCAGCTGAACCCCATTATGAATGCAGTTTCATAGATGTGGGGGCAAATACATTTTTATACAGGCCCAGTTGGTATTGGATAACATTATTGCTTCAATAAATACCAGTTATCATTTAAAAACTGTATTTTGTGTTTATTCAGGTTGCATTAGATTTTGTTTTAATTTCTGAAACAATTTAGTATGAGATATACACAATAACAGAAGAAATCAAACACACAGTAAAATCCCTAGTGTTGAATTAGCACCCAGAGTGTATATTTGAGTCCAATGGATTCATATAAACACTGTAGGTTGTGAATTCAACACTGTGGGTGTTAAATCAACACTGGTGATTTTGCTGTGAACTTTTTCACAGCACTGTATATTATTGTGAAAAATGACCAATCACTGATCACCATTGTCTTCAACAACCAATCATTGATCACCACTGTTTCCAATGACCAATCACTGATCATAGTTGTTTGTCTCATATGCATACTTCTTTGTTCTTCATTTTAAAACTCTCTTCTCAGTTATATTTACAGATCATATTAGAGAGTTTTTCTTCTGTAATCATTTCCTTTTTGTCTACTACTCATGACCAAAAACTTATTTCAGTAAGGAACAAGTTATAAGCTATTATTCCCATTTTGATAAAACTCGATTCATAAAATCTTTTTTCTTCATGTAACATGTTTTGATAAGCAAATGACTGTGATGATTCTATGAAGATGCAGATTAATCTATGACATAATAGACTTTTTGAGCTACTTTCCCTGGAAAAGAATTGAAAACAGAATTGACCATGCTAGATAGCAAATTCTACTCTAACTGAATATGACAAGTTAAAACATCCCTTCTTTTATTAACAAATGTGCCATTTCTGCTGTAAAGCACCAAATAATTATATCCATTTGTTCGCCAAAGACAAAACTCTCCATATCCAGAGAGTAAAGTTTGTTTTTGGTGATTTTCCAACTGCTTTCCCACTTTGAATACTCATAGCACAGCACATTTCTCTCAAGACAAATGGCAGTATGATTTCAAGCAATTGATTTAGCTCTAAGTTTCATTACATTAAATAATGAATCAGCACATTTCTGCTCAGTTTTTGAAAAAGCAAACGCAACAGGGCACAAAACATTTTAAAGAAGATGCCTTGTTTTGACATGAAAATGCCTCGGTTTGTTGACCTCATTAGCATTTAGCTAGCTGATTTACCAGAGTATGCTAGCGATATGTTGCTGACTCAGCTGTCCAACAATTGGTGATAAACTACGATTCAAATTCACCACTCTGAAACTTCTCGCCATCCTCACAGCTGAGTATTTTGTACCTTCTCAACAACAGTAGCTGGATTTCAAAATGAATTAATGAATATTAATGAACATAGGGTGTCTGCTTATGAATATTAATGACTAGCAGGCAGTCCAGAAGACTTCAGCTAGTAGAGTTGAAGAGATACTTTGCAACTGTTCATTAAAAATATAGGATTTTCAGAGTAAAAATAACAAAAACTTGATGTGACAAAAATGTGATTTAACCCTAACCCTAACCCTAAGCTCTATATCTTTTATAAATACCAGCTGGTCTTAATTGAACTACCATCCAGATTTTAAGTAATTCTTGTTGGTCAGGAAGAGAGTGAAGCCTTTAAATAAAAATGAACATTACCCTACTGAAAGAAAAAATAGAAACCATCACATAAATTCTAATGGTTACAAATACCATTACAGAACCATTACAGAACATCAGCTAACCATTAAAACCATTGCCATTATTGGTCCTTAATGGTATCCAATAGTGTCACGAGCTCACCGGCAGATGGCGCTGTGGCGACAATGTGCACGGAGAGCCAGAGCGCGCGCACGTGCATGAACCAGAGCGAGCACATGCTCGCACGTTACATAGAGACTTTGCTTACAAAGAACATGTGCGTTTGTTTCTGTTTGGTTTCCACCCTGTTCAGTCATTGGTTGATTTTCGATGGAGTGTAATGATTGGTACCAGCTGTCAGCACTCAAGGTAATCACAGTTGTTATTTAAACCCCTCGCGTTGCTGCGC
>JANDJT010000092.1:16094436-16123160 GCA_024331685.1 Stegophilus panzeri | reverse complement strand
ACAGGAAGCCAGTGGAGGGAGATGAAGAGGGGTGTGACATGGGTTCTCTTGGGCTGGTTGAAGACGAGGAGTGCTGCAGCATTCTGAATCATCTGAAGGGGTTTGATGGAGCTGGCCGGGAAGCTGGAGAGTAGCGAGTTGCAGTAGTCCTGGGATAGGTAGTAGTGGGATAGTTAGTAGTCCTGGGATATTATCAAAGTTATTATGCTTTCAAATAATATCAACTGGAATCTAATGACATTTTACTTACAATAAAAGTGGGTTGTTTGCATGGAAATTTCAGATATTAAAAACTCTGTCTCCAATAAATAGGCTAAATGTGATTGCACTCATGTAATAATGTAATAGTTTGTGAAATAAATCTGTACTGAGTGGATGCATTTTTTTTTTAAACGATTAAAAGCGGTCCCTGACATTAAAGCGTTTAAGAAACCTTGACATAAACCACAGCTGTTGGAGCTCTGCTTCCTTGTGCTCCTGCCCAAATTAACCTCTTAATATAACACTTTTCATCACAGTCATATTTGTCTTTTTAGAGCAGATGATTGCTTCTGTGCCACACGAAAGCTGGACGCAGCCTCCACAGAGGCCAAGTTTCTGCAAGACCTGGGCTTTCGGATGCTCAACTGTGGTCGCACTGACCTCGTCAAGCAAGCGGTCAATCTCCTGGGACCTGATGGCATAAACAGCATGAGCGAACAGGTCAGATCTGCTGATACTCGCAGAAACACACTTTTGACGTGATTGTAATAACAAGAACCACAAATGTTTAGTGCTGTCTACTGCTAATACATGATCTTTTGGTAAACTTGAATACATTTGGAACATTATATGGAATGACACACAGCAGCTCTAATAACATCTGCACTGTTCTACATGCTGCATTTGCAGGAATTGGATTTTCAGTTCACTTTGCCACTAATGCTGGGCAATATGACAGTATAATATCGATATATTGTGATAAATTATGTCATGTTTCAGTTTCCTGAGATATCACAGGTACCACCAGTATTATTATAAGAATTACAAACTTTGAATTGAGAATTAGCAGATTTTGTTCTGAATCTTTAGTGTTGTTACAAAATAATGTAATATTTGTAATGTATTTAATGTATCATTTTTTATCAAACTACTGTTTTGTTAGCAATCCCGTCAATCACATGATAAATATTGTGTGTCATAGAAAATTATTGTGATACGTTTTGGCCATATCGCCCACCCCTATGTGCTACATTACATAATGAATGTTTAACCAGTGTTTAACTACAGAACAATCTCCACATCTTTATATGCAAACATACCATAGGTACTCAAACCTCCTAGTTTGAGTGTTTGAAGGTTTTGATGGTGTAGCCACAGATTTACAAGCAGCCCTTCTGAAGTTGTGTCAGGAATGCTTGGCTCTCTTCAGAAAAGCACACTGATATCCCTTAGATTCTTCCAAGTCACTGTTTGTGTTGGACTTTATTACCACCTGTGGACCAAATGGATACCAGCAGTTCGTGTCCTGACTCTGGCGGTACTTCACATAGCCTGACAGATCTTTTCCCATTTCTCTCTGTGCACTGCGGAGAAATGAGAGATGCTCACATAATTCATTCATAGTTTTTTTGTTTTGTACTATTTTGTTTTTTAGCTTGAACATGTTTAACTTAAAGGAAAAATCCACACTGAATTACTTTTTTCCTATTTTCACTCTGGCTAACAGCTTCTTCCATTACACAATTCCTCCTGATAGTGCTGCCTGTATGATTTAGCCATGGCTTCATATCTACCTAAAGAGTCAGTGCAGCAGCATTTTAGTTCTAGTATGTCACTGGTGAAGCAGAGGTACACATGGAGTTATAGAATAGCTGGGAGAAAGCCTGAAGCGCTTTCTTAACTTCCTATAAACTCCAATTTCTGTCTTTCTCTACTAATGATGAATTGTTTGCACCCACCACCTCTTTGTCTCCTCCTTACTATTCCATAACTCCTACCCATGAGGCTTTCGTGGAGAGCCTGGCTTTTGAACACAAAGCAGAAGCCTTCCAGAACTTCAGCCCAAGTTCTTCCCTCTTTTTACAGTTCCACAATCATTCTTCATGTTATTTAGTTTAAAGCATGGTGGTCTGCACACACAAAATTGCATTTGGAGAATTTAACTCCTTGCAACCAGGTTTTATTTTGTAAACCATCTAGTTTTTGAAACCGAGATGTGAACTACCTCAAATACATGCATTTCTAATTGGATAACAAAATCATGCCACAAACGTTGTGATATTCTCAATTCTGTTATGGGAAACAAATAGATTTGTGCAGATATTGAACATTTTAATGTAAATTTATTTTGGCCATAGTTTGAGAGTCAGATCGGGAAGAATTTAAACCATGAAATTTTTGGAAAGTTGGATGAAGTTATTGAAATCTGGCAACCCTGATTTCTCCATAAGCGAATTGACTACAGCGTTGTATGTGCATTAAACTGATTCTAAAGTTATTTCTCTCACAGGAAGAAATCTTGATTTTGTCTAAATCTCAAATCTTGAAAGATTTATTTGGTTGGTATCTGTCGTATGAAAGGGGAGAGCTGGCTGGTGGCTGGAGAATAATAGAGGAGAAAAAGAAAAAATGTTAGACCCTTGCCTTTGTAGAGACCCCTCACCTTGTCCGAGGCAACATGATGTGTAAATCTGAAATATAGACTGCATTAGAAAAGTAATAATAGTGATATCACATAACAACAGAAATCCAAAGAAGATGGTCAAGGTGGATGATTTTCTGTTTTATTCACAGGAGAGACTCATTTCTTTTGCATTCCCTCATAAATCGAGCCTGGGTTGCAGCAGTGTGAACAAGAAGATATGCAGTTGCTGATATTTTACTGGATATACTCAAGAAAGTTGAATAATACACAATGAGTAATAAATGTACTCCTTTGTGTTAGTCTCTGGTTATTGGTTCCGCTAGTTTCAGCTGATGGTCCAGCTGTTCAGCCCTGACACGCATGATTGAGACACTGCAGACCCTGTACGTACTTGGGGTTCAGGTGTTTGTTATAATGGTGTGTATTGTTGGAGTCCAGCTGGGACTAATTTGAGTTCTCTGTGGGGTAGGAACGAGCCGACTCACAGTGTTATTGTTAATCTCTGATAAATTTCATCTGTCTGCAGTGGACAAATTACCTATTTTAGCTCTTAGACCACAGTCTATTTTGGGGCATTTTCATTCCTTTATTACTAAGCATCCAACTTTGCTATCACTACAGGATTTATCACTACAGCAATACATACTTGCCATAATTTGCATAATATACAAAACATACTTTGCAAACTAGATTTGAGGTGTATCTTCACAAAGTTGGTGTCAAAATACTAGACTAACGTTTAGTCAAGTTTATCAAAAACATGGTGAGTTTTCTAAATATTGAATAAACTCATGGTTGATTGGATGGAATCAGATGAAATTTGAAAGGCAGTGTGTAAGGTCTGGAATGTTGTCATCCACAAGAGATGGGTTAAATTCAAGTAGCACTATCTCATGAACTGAGCTAAAATTTGTTATATTCTATTGTTATACCAATCTGTAAGTGAATTTCTAATGATGACTGGATTCCCTTAAAAATGGCCACCATCAGTCAATCAGCTTTCAGCAGGCATGTCATAGGGTTAACATCACAAAACAAAACATGGTGTTTGTCTATGGTCTCTTTAGTGTTTGATGTAACTTGGAAATAATTAGCCACTGGTGGTGCTATGTGTGAAGAATGCTTGGGCCCCTCTGATCACAGCTATATTTTTAAATGATACTGGGTATGTCTCAATCAGCTCCCTAGTTCAATAGTTAGGGCACTGATCAGGGTGTCAGCCATTTTAAGGGCTGTTTCATTTGCAAAATCCTTCCAGTGCATTGGAACGTTCCCTCCTAAAAAATCCCACAATCCAACTTCCGGTTACAAATGTAAGTAGCTTGTTATCGTTGTTGTAGCTCTCAAATGATTACTTACATTAGCAATCTTTAACTTTATTTGACGTTCTATACACAGTTTGTTAACGGTTTTTAAGTGATTTTTTTTTATCCAAAAATGCCTATGATTCTGCTTGAGATATTATGACAGAAATGTGTGATTAAGCTAACAAATTTATATGACATATGAAGCCTAAATATTTTTAAGTTTGGTGACGTTTTAGAAATTCGGTTATCGTTGTCCCAGTGTGTAATGAGCCAGGGTCCTTACCAGTGCCCAAACTTGTGGGCATGATATACTGATTCACTACCTACTAAACAGCGAAGCTGTTGGAAAATACCCACTGGCTTCCTTTGGTTTTATGCTGGGGGCATGATAGCTTAGTGATTAGTACATTTGCCTCGCACCTCTAGGGTTGGGGGTTCGAAGCCCACCTCCGCCCTGTGTGCGCAGAGCTTGCATGTTCTCCTGTGCTTTAGGGATTTCCTCTGGGTACTCTGGTTTCCTCCCCCAGTCCAAACACATGTATTATAGGCTAATTGACATCTCTCAATTGTCCTTAGTGTGTGAATGTGTGTGCGATTGTGCCCTGCAGTGGCTTCCCCACCCTGTACCTCGAGTTCCCTGTGATAGGCTCCAGGCTCCTCGGTGACCCAATGTAGGAAAATGGATGGATGGTTTTATGCCGAGTGATATGAGAGAGCAAACATGCCATACCTTGTACTTTTGACTTTTTAGTTTCTTGAAACTGAAACCACCTGAAATCTCCTGTGTCTTTACGCACTATAAAGCAAGTAGACCTAGTGTGTGCACAGCGTCTGATTGCATTTGGAAATAAATTAAGAAAGTGATAATAAAGTGATGTGTATTTTTAAAGGTAAGTGAACAAACCTGTTTAAAGGACATTTTCATGAGTCTTTGACACTAATGACGTCAGTACATTTGCTCACAGACTGACACAAAGCATGGAAATGAGGAAACAACAACTTTATTTTCTTCCCATTTTGAATAAAAGCTGAGAGATAATATCAAGTGTGAGGAGTGTGTTTTGAACACAATGCTGCGTATTTATGTATTTACAAAACCGGATTAATACTAATACTTTATCACACAATGACATTCGAAAAGGATAATTTCTTTCTAATGAGTTGTATTTCTGAGTGATAGATTGTTCTTGAGAAATTGTACTTATTGTGTTTTAATATCAAGTTGTCAAATGGTTAGTTGGCCAAATGTATTCATATTAGGTAAATAAGTGATTACAAAATGGCAATAACTTTAATTGTTCTCTGATGTTTTCAGTTGTCCTAAAATAAGTATTTTGTAGCCATTTTAAATCTTAGGTATGGGAAATATCATAATGCAAGCAGGTTACTGTCATTGGAAACCATCCACAGAATTATCAATAATCATTGTGCTTTCATTCCAGTTCATCAGCTCTGTTTTGTCAATGACACATACAATTACAACTCCACTTGAACAGTTTTTGAATTTCCACTGCATTTTAATGAGTCATATCTTTGTACCCTCTGCTTTTTGCTCTCAATCACCTGTATCCCTTGTTATAAATGTGTGTTTGGATATGTGTGTGTGCAGGGAATGACCCCGCTCATGTATGCATGTGTCCGTGGTGACGAGGCCATGGTACAGATGCTGCTGGATGCCGGGGCCGATATCAATAGTGAGGTCAGTATGCATCAGAGGATGTTAAAAATCTATTCCAGTGTGTCTTTGTAGCTGTAACCTGTTCTGTTGCAGTAGTTTATGTCCATGTTCTTCTCTTGCTGTTAGCATGCCATGTAGAAAGTATCAGTGAGTAGTGCTTTATTTAACCCGTTAAACTCTCAGGAACCCCCACAGATCTGTACTCATCTTCCTCAATTGTGTAACTACACACCTTTCACACACCTAGTAGTTTCACTGTAGTTGAAGTAATTGTAGATATAGTTCACTGAATCATGCATGGACCCAACTGATGTGCTTCAATATAAGTGACTGAATGAAAATCTGAGAGTTTAAGGGGTTAAGTGTGTCTGCTTAAACCTTTATTATAAAATCAATCAAAAAAATAATTTACTTATGTATACAATTACGTTATGTGCAAATGGAAATTTCTTTTATTCGATTTTATGCGAATTAGTCTCAAAGTAGACACACTTAACTTATTGTGTTCCATTTAAGTCAAAAACATGAAGTATCCCATATAGATTGAACCCAGATAACCTGAATTTTATTAAAACTGACTTGGCAATGGAAAAGGCTTCATGGATTTGACTGTGTTTTGAACTGTTTGTAGTTTCTTATAGAGAGAGTGACTCTTGAACAAAATGCCAAGTGCCTATTCAGCTATGAGTTCAGCTATGAGCGTTCTTGTTTCATAATGCTGTAAAATATCACATTTAGAATATGGCATCTGTGAACTGAAGGTTATATGTGTGGCAGCCTGGGGAAACTTTTCACTTAGGGAATTGTTGACATTTTTTACTATGTATAGTTCTGGAAGCTGCAGACTTTCCTCAATTGAAATATGCTTCTTCTTTTTTTGCATGTAAAGTTCTAGCATTTTAAATCCTGCTTAGCTCTAAATATGAAAATGGAGAAAACTGTACTTAAAGATTTAATTCTACAAAGATTCAATTCTACAAAGTGTGTATAGGCCCAATTTTGGCCCAAACCTAATTTCCGATGTTTTTTTTTCCCAGACCATTTTAGATATAAAATTTCCAGGCTGTCAATGTCAGTATTTATAAGTCAAAGTCATGACTGATCAGCTGATTCACAGATAGCTTCTTTATGTAACAGTAAATGATTAATAAATAGATTTATGCCTGATAGAAAGCACAGATTAAAGAGGAGGATTTTGAAGTTAATTCCACTGCTTTTGGCACGTTGCTTATGAGTCACTCCTTAGTGTTTATTCCAGCATTTGTGCTCTCTGCCAATTATCTCTCCTCCAGTCTATCTGTCACTACCTTTAAAACTTGCAAAGATTATGGGCAGGTCTCTGGCTAAAGCCCTGGGATATGTGTGATTTATTATATGGAGAGTGAGGAAAGGGAAGGCTTTTCAGCATGGGGTGAATATATAATTTTTATGTATATATATATATATATATTTAAAAATCCTATTAGTCTATTCTTAACTGTCTGAGGTTAGCGCAGGGGCAGGTGGGAAAGAAAGCTGGCTCCAACTTTCCGCTTAAAACAGTTAATCCTTTATATTTTTTCCTTTCTTCTCTTTTTTTCTTCCACGTCCAACTTAACTCCAGTGTTTAATGGCTGAATGCTATTTCTCTCCCTGAACCTCCCCTATATGACTTCCCAGGTTCCCAGCTCAATACACAGACACCCCTCAGTTTATCCTGACACCAGGCAGGGGACTCCACTCACTTTCGCCGTGTTGCACGGACACGTCGCTGTCGTGCAGGTAGTAATGACGCGAATAATTCAATGCCTTCCATCTCTGCACTCTCCTTCAATTATTATTATTATGCGCCAACATAATAATAATGGTAAAAATACTGCTGTGAACTGGATGTTCCTCTTCAGGCTGGATTTAATGAGTCAGTAAACAGTGCATAGCAGGACATGTTTTCTACTAAAAGTGCTTGAATTTCTTAAGAACACATACATCTGGGAGTGCTTGATCTCTTAAGAACACAGGAGCTGTATTACCACTGAAGCAAAATCTACCTGCTTTGTTTATTTTGTTTGAGTTCTTCTACCAACTGAAAGCATTTGCTTAATGAAAAGTGTTTTTTGTTGCTTGTTTGGTGGGTTTTTCTCTTGCCACTCTTGGTTCCTTTTCATTTTAGCATTGAGATTGACAGAAAATCAGACTAGTGGTAGTGAGATGCATGGACTAGATCACAACCACAACATTCAGGTGACCAGTAAGAGCTACAGTAAAGTTTAGTACTGTGGAATTAATTTATATGTCCAACATTTTAAGTGTCTTATACAGTACCTGTGTCATTATGCATAAACTACCCATGCAACTACAATGTAACTAGGGCTGCAACTGACAAATATTTTGATCAATCAGTTAATCTATTGATTATTTTCAATTGATAGGTTTGTTGGATTATTTTAAAAATACACCAGATACGATTTAATTAGTAAATAAGATTTATTAAAAAATATTTTTCCCAGCATTTCAGACAACCAATACTACTGCAGAACTCAGGTTGAACATTTAAAGTGCACATTTAAAGTGCTTATGTCAACCTTTTTAAAAAAAATAAAAAATCAGACACCCAGACAACCATAAAATCTATGGTTTAATCCATAAAGTCCATTAAAAAAGATTTTCTGGTTCTACACATTTTTTTTTTTTGCAGTTACACATCAGTGTAACCAGTGGACCCTTGGTCTTGTTAATCTGGGAGAGGATCTTACCTGTATTTCAAACCTGATTTGTTCAATTCTGACTAGTCACATTCAAAATAAAGGCTAATATAGAACACTTGGATGCTAAATTAATTTTGCTTGCTGAATTGGTTCAAGATAAATCAGGAGACGAACTGAAAGCAGGAAGATGACTTGATGACATGACGCAACATATATTAAAATATATACTGTGTACAGTATTGGGTATATGTTGTGTACATTTATCAAATCAACTGGGTTGAAAAAATACTTTGGAGGTAGTCGATTCAAATAGTTTGGCTGCTTGTGGTGTGAAGTGATATAGTGTGTGCTGAAAATGTGTCTGAAATTTGTTGCCAACTTTTTTTATTATTATTGAATTTTATCGATTTTGACAATTTGATGTTGCAGCACTGAATGTAACTACTGGGTATGTACGTGTTTTCAGATGTAACAGGATGTCTGCTCTGAGGTAATTACACATGTGGAAGAGGGTAAAGGTAATTACAGTAGTGTGAACTGCTGGCTTTCCAATGGCTTGTCTTTTTGACTCACTAAATCACCCTAGAAACGTGTCATAAAATAATTATGTAAATGTATATCTGTGTGAGTTTATTCAGGTACACTGTCAACTTGGCAACAATTGACAAAAGGAGTTTTTATTGGAATAAACCTTTATAGATGTTATGTAGGTTTATGTCAGTTGTCAGAAAGTGATTATGTAGAGTGTTAGAGGAACATCTTTATACAAAAGTTATGTTCACCCAGTTACACACGTAATCACCGAGCAAAAGTCCTGTTACAACTGTAAAGATACACCTCTGTCAGTTATGTTGATATAGTTGTGTTATGTGCTATAGTAATCCATTTTTAAAAATACACACATTCGCAGTAGTTACACTATATTTAAGTCCCTCCAGGATTTTGCGATTTTGTGATTACAGAAATGAACGCAAAATCAAGCAATATTCGGAGGAGCTTGCAATTTTTCAAAATTACCACAGATTTTCCACAGATTTGGGCCAAGACGCATCATGTGATGTCATCACAACACACATTCAGCCAAAGCCCTCTTCGATTCACGTGCGTCGAACATGAGTACAGCTAAAATGTCTCATTTACCAACAAACATCACTGCGACCGTGCAAAACAATTTCTTGCAATTGCGATTTGTCCAATTCAAGTAGTTTTCCGCAAAAAAAAGCACAAAGGACTACACAAATTTTGAAAAAAAGCTGCAGTAAAGTCAAGCATTTTTTGGCCACAACAATCACCAAAAACAAACTCTGCAAAATCCTGTACGGACTGATAGTTGCATATGCAAAAATTCAGGTGTTGGAGACACAGTATAAAGTGGGACCATTTGCTTCATAATGATGTGTTTTGTTTGTTATGGCCTGATAACGCTAGCTGCTACTGGATGCTCGAGCCAACGTGGAGGGGGCGTTGCAGGATGGTGCTGAGAACTACGCTGAAACACCGCTCCAGCTGGCCTCTGCTGCAGGTGACACAGTAATCCTCAGCCAGTTTTCTTTAATATGGCTTACCTGTGGATCTCAGCGTTACTCTTTACGCCAAGTTAACCTCCGAGCTGCTGGATTCATTTGTTGGTTGAGTAGCTGGAGCAAGTGAATCACTGCCAATGTTACAGATGTGTTCTCATACTCATGAGATACTCATACTCACATAACACACTTAGCACTATATGACTCTATAGTATACAGTTAGAGAAGAGAAATGGTTTATAATCACACTATCCGGTGTCACCCAGAAGAGGATGCGTTCCTTTTTGAGTCTCGTTCCTGTCAAGGTTTCTCCCTCATGTCGCCTCAGGGAGTTTTTCATTGCCACCGTTGCCGCTCATTAGAGGATAAATTTCAATTTTATATCCAGATTTCTGTAAAGCTGCTTTGTGACAACGACATTTGTTATAAAAGCACCACGTACATAAAATTGAATTGAAATTTTCTTCTAATGTATGCATTTGCATATATGAACATATTAACAGGAAGTCATTTTTCTTTTACCTCATAACCACTAACACAAATTCACACCATTATGAATTACAGTGATAACACAGTGCTGTGCAATTCTCAAATCTGATTGTAGCTCTAACAGTAGTTCCAGCTGCAAGGTAAATCTAACAGCTCTTAAGGACTATCAGCATTTATGAATGTGTTGTAATCAGCCCAGTCTGACAGAAAAACATTCACATGAAATTTATCTGCCGTGCCTTGAAAACCTATACAATGAATATCAAACTTACTCACAAGCATACATTGCATATCAACATATCAGATGTTCACACTGCATGCCATGTTCTACACCAACATAATTTAACCAAGCCCATCTGTACCACTACACCATTTGAATAAGATAAATATGTAACAGATCATTTTACCTCTTTTTTTAAACATATTAAGTATAGCCCAATTTATGTGTAAAGTCTGTGCTTTTTAAAACATATTATTAGGCTTACCAGGCTCATGAAATAAGCCTATCTTCTCTTTTTCTCTGCAAACACAAACAGGTGTGAAAGTCACATGGTAAAATGCATTTCATTAACATTTCAAAAAATATCTAATACGTGTGTTAACTTGCTTTGTTGCTTTGTTAATATTGCTTCCAGTTTACTAATGCCAGGTTAATTAATGCAGTAAATAATGTTACCAAATAGTATTACTAGTGGAACATATTCTGGAAATATCGTACTATAAATCCAGGCAAAATGATGCCCACAATGTTCTCTTTAACTAGAACACAAAATCTCAAGAGAGGCATGTCCATGCCTTAACTGTTTCCTGCATAATTCTGAAAATCACTTAACTAGTCCACTTTGCCTAAAGGTCCACAGTCAGGTGGCATTGGAAGTTTACTTTTTAGGTGCTCAGGTAAATGCCTCCATTATCCTTTATTTCTATAAAAGAGCATCAAGGATGAGCAGAAGGTTTTCTACTGAAACATCCATCTGCATGCTGTAAGAGTGTTTTAATGCCTCTTTAAAGGAAAGTGTGATGTTAGGGCTGTTTGAGGCTCATCACATCCAAAACTCATCAACCCTCATTCCTCACGCTCCATTTGACATACAGCTGGTCAATTACCCCCAGCACTTATATCTGCAAGGTTTTTTCTTTAATGCGAAGACACTTTTCTCCCCACTATCCTGTATAGATGTGCCAAGGACAAGACACTGATTTGCATTAGCAAAACAATCAGCAGGAGTCTGAGAGAACTTCCTCAATAATAGTCAGGAAGTGGTAAAATCCTCTGCCGGTTGTTAGTCATGTGTTTGAGCATTTGGGGCGGGGGCTGGGGGGGGGTCGTTCCAGCTTAATTACAGCATTGGTACATACTGAGCTGTAATGTCCAAAATACAGATTCAACCAAGTCTATAAAAATCTTTAATAGAAATGCTTCCAATGTGTAATGTAGTGTATTGTAATTTAACACCAGATTTAATCTGTATGTAGAAAAATAAACCCATGGTCAATAGTTGTTCAAATGGCTTGTAGCTGAATGAACATCTACTGCTGGAGAAAGTCACTGAACATTGGCCATATGTCAGCTGTGGACAAATTTTCATCCATCACTGAAAAACTGTGCAGAAATGCACTGTACAAATCAGACTTGCACTACAGAAGGAAAAAAAAACAATCCAATAAATGTTCTTGTGAGGAATATAAGTCTGGACCTGCTGACAGACCCCGGGACTTTTTTTGAGGGGTTACAGTATTACAGTGTGTGACATTTCTCTAATTCTTAATACATAATTCCATCATCTGTTTGCTACACCATAGGGTGAGAGTGAAGATTAAAACCAGTGTCATGTGGTAGTGTGTGGAATCCTGCTCAATTACGTAAACTCAATTTGTGCCGATTCAAGATAGAGAGGATTAAAAGGGGAGAAAGAAGCTTCTTGAACCACATTTCAAAAGCATTAATTCAATTCAATTCAATTTGTACAGGGCATTTAACAGTAGACATTGTCTCAAAGCAGCTTTACAGAAATCCAAAATTCATATTGCTAATCAGCAAAGCAGGAGTGACAATAGCAATAAGAAATCTCCCTGAAACAGCTAAGATAATTAATATTGTCTTATCTGGTAGACTATGGTTTCAAGAGAATAGTGCCATGTTTGTTCCATTAATTGTAAGAAATGAGCAACTGTCTGTACTTTGAACAAGAGGTCATTTCAAGTACTCCATGACTTTCAAAGAATCAGCAGCTTTGATGTCCATATAGGGAAATAATCAGTGATGGGGTAGTGTCACATGACCTGACGCAAAGTGGAGTTAATATTTCTCCCCTTTTGGGGGCAGTGGTGGCTTGACAGTTAAGGCTCTGGGTTACTAATCGAAAGGTTCAACCTTCTATCATGCTGGGATATGCGAAGAAAAAAAGAATTTCACTGTACTGTAATGTATATGACCGATAAAGACTCATTATCATTATTATTTGATAAGTTGATTATCCTAAATTAGCATGTGCTAAAGTGTTTTATTCTTTTTATTCCACAGCAGATTGCCTAAAATTATCATTTTTAATTTAGTAATGGATGATGGATGATGAATGATGCTTTTTAACTTCGGTTGCTTAGTAGTTAGCACATTTGTGGATAGCTTCCCATGACACTTTGTAGGAGGAGGAAGCGGTACAGAAAATGGATGAATGGAGGCATTTTAACCATTTAACCTTTCTATTGTTCCATTTAATGTTGTAGAATATCCACAAAACATGTTCCTGTTATCACTTATGTTCCAGCAGCTATAAACAGTTATTCCCTCAACAGCCTCTGTTTCTCCTCTCTTTTGAAGTTAATAAGACCAAAAAAAAACCTCCTCTGTCCTGAAGACTTTCCTGTGGTGGAAAACGTATTGACTGTTACAAAGCGCTGACACTGGAGACTTCTTCCAGAAGTGTTAATTAAACATCTCCTTTCAAAAATCTACATCATATCAATGATTAGATTTTTTTCTTTGTTAAATAACAGCATGATTCTAGATTATACTCACCAAACCCTTTATTAGGAACACTATACTAGTACTGGGTTGGGCCTCCTTTTGCTCTGAAAACAGCCTCAATTCTTCATGGCATGGATTCCACAAGATGTTGGAAACATTCCTTTGAGATTCTGGTTCATGTTGACATGATAGCATCACACAATTCCTACAGATTTTTCAGGCATTTGCATGCTATTAATCTCCCGTTCTACTACATCCCAAAGGTGTTTTGTTGGATTCAGATCCGGTGACATTGAAGGCCACTGAATGTCATGTTCATGAAACCAGTTTGAGACGACTTTTGCTTTGTGACATGGTGCATTATCATGCTGGAACTAGCCATTAAAAGATGGTAAATTGTGGCCATGAAGGGATGCACATGGTCAGCAACAATACTCAAATAGGCTGTGGCATTCAAGCGATGATGGATTGGTATTAACAGGATCAAAGTGTGCCAAGAAAACATTCCCCACACCATTACACCACCTCCACCAGCCTGGACTGCTGACACAATGCAGGTTGGTTCCATGGATTCATGCTGTTGGTGCCAAATTCTGACCTACCATCTATGTATGTCAGCAGAAATCGAGATTCATCAGAGCAGGCTACGTTTTTTCAGTCTTTAACTGTCGGTTTTGGTGAGCCTGTGCCCACTGCAGCCTCAGCTTTCTGTTCTTGGCTGACAGAAGTGGAACCCAACATGCTCTTCTGCTGTTGCTGTCCATCTGCCATCAGTGTTTACCATGTACATTCTCAGATGCTTTTCTGCTCACCACAATTGTACAGAGTGGTTATCTGAGTAACTGTAGCCTTTCTGTCAGCTCTAACCAGTCTGACCATTACCTTCTGCCACTCAATTGGCTGATTAGATAATTGCATGAATGAGTAGGTGTACAGGGGTTCCTAATAAAGTGCTTGTTGAGTGTATATATGTAGAACGTCCACTGCTGTCAGAGCTGCTGTTATAGAAAAGAGAGACCACACAGCGATCACTGCCTAATGAGCACCTCTCTCTCTCTCTCTCTCTCTCTCTCTCTCTCTCCTATTTAAGATGATCTTAACATTAGGATGCTTTAGGGAAACTGGACCCATATTAGTTGTACTTATTTCACAGCAAAATCTACACAACTCATCTTTCAGAGGGAAACTCATTACTTTTAATGCGTCCAATGCAGATGCGGCACATTTTCATGTTACTCATTATTCTCATTTAATTGGCTTGATTTTTGTTCAGGTGTAGTTACCTGAAAATGCTTCGGGGCAAAAGAACAGCTTTTACCTCAAAGGTAATTCATCAAACACAGTCAGGCAGATTATAAATAACTCGTTTCCAGTGTAATCATTTAGCAATGTCTTCCAATCTTGGTCCTCAAATAACCCTTTTCTGCATAGAGTAGATTCCCTACTCTAACACGCAGTCAACACATTGGCTCATTAACAAGCACTTTGTAAATGGCTGTGTTGAATCAGGAAGGTTTTCTTTGCAGCATTATTGCAGGGTGATTGTGAAGCACAGGTGTAACCCATTTTATGTTAATTTGTTAATTAGAACGTGAGTTTAATCAGGTGTGTTGACAGCAGGGAAAATACTATGGGGGAATAATTTCAGCATTAAACATATGTTGTAAGTTTTAAACGACCCTGATTTATTTCAATGGAATTGTTAACATGTACAGTTGCATTCAAAATTATTCAACCCCCAGTGAAAATCAGGTTTATTGTCAAAATGTACAGACTTTCAGCTGTTTGCAATGAACAAATCAAACAAAAGCAATTGAAGTAGTTCAACACAACAAATGCTTCAAGTGCTTTCCCCAAATTCAACTGAAAATGCAACTTATAATGATTTCTCCAGTCTCAAAATTATTCAAGTCCCTGAATAGAATCCCTCACAACAGCACAAATATGCAAAACAGGTGTTGTCTCAAGCATATCTGATGCAACTAATCAAGGGCTTCATTAGTTGCACCATGTGTGCTTGAGCTGGAACACATGAAATACCTGAACTGGCTAGGGGCAGAAAAGGGAAGCTATCAACAGCTTCAAGCAGATTTCTGAGAAGGCAGGTTGTGAAAAACCCTCGAGTGACTGCAAAAGACCTGCAGCAAGACTTGGTGGCAACAGGCACTGAGGTTTCAGTGAGCACAGTAAGGCGTGTACTAAACGCAGAAGGTTTCCATGCCAGAACTCCAAGACGTACACCACTACTGACCCAAAAGCACAAGATAAGTCAAAATCATATAAATCTTCCACAGAAGTTTTGGGATTCTGTTCTGTGGAGTGATGAAACAAAACGGGAACTTTTCGGCACGATGGATCTCGAGGAAGAAGAATGAAGAATGAACACTCTGTCCACAGTCAAGCATGGTGGTGGCTCGGTGATGCTCTGGGGCTACTTTGCATCCTTTGTCACTGGAAACCTGCAGCGTGTGGAAGGCAAAATTGATTCATTGAATTATCAGGAAATCCTAGGAGAAAACATCATGTCTTTGAGGAAGCTGAAGCTTTGGCATCATTGAACCTTCCAACAGTACAATGATCCTAAGCATACCTCAAATTCCACCAAGGCTTGGTTGCAGAAGAGGTCCTGGAAGATTCTACAAGTTACGTGACTTGAAACCCATAGATAATCTCTGGTGGGATTTGAAGAAGGCGGTTGCAGCACACAAACCCAAAAATATTACTGAACTGGAGGCCATTGCTCATGAGGAATGGACTAAGATTCCTCAGGAACGCTGCCAGAAGCTGTGCATCTCAATTGCAGCAGATCATAACAGCAAAAGGGAGCTCTACTAAGTACTAAAGATGCTTGCCATGAAGGGGTTGAATAATTTTGAGACTGGAGAATTCATTATAAGTTGCATTTTCAGTTGAATTTGGGGAAACCACTTGAAGCATTCATTGTGTTGAACTATGTCAATTGATTTTGTATGATTTGTTCATCAACAGTTGAAAGTCTGTAAATTTTGACAGTAAACTTGATTTGCAGTCGGGGTTGAATAATTTTGATTGCAACTGTAAGTGTTTAATAGTAGAGTTGTAATAAAAAATAGACATTATCACAAAGCAGATTTCCAGAAATCTAGATTTTGAAAAGATGACGTCAGGAAGAAATCCACGAGAGGAACCAGACACAAAATGGAAACTTCTTCTGGGTGACAGTGGGATTTTAAATCATTACAAATCATGGGATTATAAATGATTATTCTTCTACAGTTGTATACTACCAAGACAAACAATACTGAGTGTGTTGGAAAGATGTTCGGTATGAGTAATAATTTTGTAGATGGAATAGTTGAATAAAATGTATTTACTTCTTCATTGCAATGTTTATAGGCAATTTTGAGTTGGTCAGTCTACTTCTGGAGAGGGGAGCAGACCCCTTAATTGGAACCACATATCGCAATGGCATTACTTCGGCTCCTTTAGGGGATATGAACTCATACAGCCTCGCTGCATCACATGGGCACAGGTAAGACACACATACACAACACACGTGTATTCCATCACTGCAACATAATGAATTAGGGGTGTATATTCAATGCCAATATATGTATCTATATTTATTTAGTGCTCAAAATATTTGGAATTGGGGCTGAAATGGAATGCCACAGTGCCATTCATTGCATCTGTATTTCCTAAGTGCTCAAAACAATCATATCCATTTTCATATTCGGATTTAAACCAGAGTGCTCTATACCAGAAGGTGTTTTTGTGTGTGTGTGTGTGAGCCCTACTAGTATGCACTGGAAACACTGGAACACACTGAAAAGAAGTAATTCATTCACAATTTCTAACAACAAAAAATTTCTAACAAAAAATTTCTAACAGCAATTTGCAGAGCACAACCTTTTTAACTCAGTTAACTATGTATTGTACCACTATGTAACATCAATGTCTTTCCCAAATAAGGGAACTGTTCAGATTTACTTCAGTTTGGGGGTTTGTCGAAAGATCAGAAAAGTTCTCTGGACTTGCTGTCAAAATCCTGAACGAAGCTGGGACACAGAGCTGCCGCGAGTCAAAATAGAGTCCTTTAATTATCATTTCAATAGAATACTCATATGATTTTGCAGGGCGATTTTCTTTTTAAAACAATGCAGAGTGTTCATTTAAGAACAGCACAAAGCACACACAATGAACACAAAGGGTAATGTTTTTCAATGCAATGAACGCTTGTGCAGCCCTGACATTTTTTCTCCCATTGGGTCTGCGCCATGTTAAATTGACCCAGGACATAACTGGGGGTTTAAAACATCACAAACATGAAAATATTACATCATTCCAGTGTATATATGGTTTCTAACTCTACACATAGCATCAATCATGTTCTCTTTGTAAAACATAAGTGCAACAAGATTTTCAGAAGACAAAATATACACAGATCATCCTGTTCAAAAGTTTACACACCCCTGGCTCTTAATGTATCGTGTTACCTTCTTGTGCATCAGTGAATGTTTGTACCTTTTGAAATAGTTGTGTACAAGTCCCTCAGTCGTCCTCAGTGTGAAAAGATAGATCTCAATTTCATATAGTCGCTGTTGGAAAAGGGTGAAATATGCAAAAGATGCTGGAAAAATACAGAATGTGCAGGACCTGGTGCATTTTTCTGAACAACAGTGGGCTTTTTAACTGCTCAAGACAAACAAGGGACTCATGAACAACTATCACAAAACAAAAAAACAGTCATGGATCATCCAGGTAACAAATCAAGGGTATGTAAACTTTTGAACAGGGTCATTTTGATAAATTCAGCTATTATCTTGGCTTGTGGAGTATATGTAAACATCTGTTATGTGAAATAGCTTATTCAGGACAGTACTGAATAAAAACACACATGGGATTTTTATGATCCCTCTTATTTTGTTAAAAGTATTAAGATTTTCCAGATTCTACAAGGGGTATATAAACTTTTAGAAACAACTGTATTAAAACAGCTGTTTGGTTTTTTTTTTTTTTACCAGGACTGGGTTAAATACATCTCCAGAAACATCGTTCCCAACGCGTAGGAACTGTAAAGTGCGTGAATGTGGACACCCACTCTTTCACTCGCACCCAGGCTCAGCACTGCATAATGAAGGCTTATTGAAATTCACCGTAACAATTCTAACCGAGAATCAAATGCATTAGACGTCCGGCTTTTTCATTGCAATCTTAAGGCAATCAGTCAGACCTATTTGGATTGGAACCATATTGCAGCCTTAGCCAAGCTTAAGAAACCTGCTTCATTGTACTTCAAGCCCCTGAGACATCCGAGATGACGAGACTTATGTTGATTTGTTGCTTTGCGTGAATCGAACCAGGCATTTTCAGAGTCAGAGTGTACATTTACTGAGTTATAATCATGCCCCAGAGCAGACAGCGGTACAATGTGCAAAAGATTATTTTTGTTTCTTGATAAATGAGTCATAAATATTAATGGGCTCGACATCTTTTGAAAATGCACGTTCTATTTTACAGTTTTAAACTCCCAGCTCATCTTTCTATTGGTAAGAACACTATATCAGCCCTATGTTCATCATTTCGAGCTGGATAGCTAAGCGAAACGAGTGGGGATATGAAATATTATGAATGTGTACATGTAATGGTGCATTACTGTCACAGCGCTCACATTAACCAAATGTTCTTAGAAGTTAATGTTAGTACATTAATAATTTCCCCTATCCCAGTAATTGCATTTTGGCATAATGTGGCTTTCATTACTGTACATTTACTCCTGTATGAGTGATTAGGAGTATCAGAAGAGGCTAAGAAAGTATGTGTTTGTGCAGGAACGTTTTCCGGAAGCTTCTGTCCCAGTCGGAGAAGGACAAAGGCGACATGATGTCTCTAGAGGAGATCCTGGCTGAGGGCTCGGAGGCTGGCGGGGAGAAACGAACAAGCCACTCGGAGGGCACCCTGCGCACAGGCAAGGCGAAACTGAGGGCCCTCCGAGAGGCCATGTACCACAGCGCCGAACATGGCCATGTGGACATTACCATAGACATCCGCAGCTTGGGTTAGTAACCACACTGCACGACTGCCATCACATCTGCAGCCTGTTAGTTCTCATTTATTTTGGGTACTGCATGCCTCCACTGCCTCATTTCCCACCAAAGACAGTCACTGCATGGGTTAGTACTGATATAGTACAGTAGTAGGCAGAGATAAATAACAAGGGGTGGCACTGATTTCTGAGCTGCATAGATGCCATGGAGTAACAGATGAGTGTTGGTCGTGTGTGTAGGTGTACCGTGGACTCTGCACACATGGCTGGAGTCTCTGAAGACATGCTTTCTGCAGCAGCGACGGCCGCTGATCCAGGGCTTGCTTAAAGACTTTAGCTGCATCCAGGAGGACGAGTACACTGAAGAACTCATCACACATGGCCTACCGCTCATGTTCCAGATCCTCCGGGCCAGCAAGGTTCACAGTTACTCCTTTGAGTACATCATTTTGCATGAAATATTTCACTGAATGCCAATGCAGCATGTGCATGGATGTGCAGTGAATTATTCATTTTAAGAATGCTCACTATGAGACAGTTGAGACAGCAGCTTAAGTTAAAAAAAATATGTCATTAGCTACTCAGGGAAAGTAATACATACTTGTGACCGGAGTTGGGTATAACACGTTACTGTATTTGAATGAATTTTTCTGATAACACAGTAATGTAACGCATTACATTTTAAATTTATATAATTTGATTACAGTTACTGAGGTCAATAAAATTATGTTACTTACATTACAAATTTATTGTTAAGAAAACAATATGAAGTAAAATGCATTTGTAAAATAAATCACGTTTTGCGCGGCTGCCAAGGGTGTAACCTGGCCTGGGCATTGAGGGCTGTAGAAGATGTAGAACATTTTTTCTTTAGCTCCGAATAAATATCCACTTGGAACTGTTTGACTCTACGTAACTGAACGTCAATAAAAGAAGACGGTGGTGTTGTAATTTTATTTCTTCAGTGAACAGAGACCAATCATACAGCGTTTACAGGAAAATACATGGAAACACTCGTGTCTTATCGGTTGACCGCTCTCAATTCTTTATTTGTTTATTTTTTAAACCAGTAAAGGGGTTGAAACTGAAACAGTAACATCCTCTGATGCTGAGCAGGAAAACAAGGCGTGTAAATGTCTGTATGAATTCCAGTTTACATGAACATGATATGAGCAGAGCATAAGGAAAGATAATGTACTCTGCATGGACTGTAGCAGCTAAACCTATTCAATGATAGCTTAGCTGTGCCTCCCCTTGGCTAGCGACATCAAACTAGACTAGTTACAAAGTTTTATATTTTATCAGCAAGTTTTATGATAAATCCAACTTTTTTGTAGTGTATTTTTGTAGGTTTGATTGTAGGTTTTGAAATTAACGTGAAAGTAAAGTAATTAGTAATCTGATTACTTTTTACATGCAGTAATCAGTAATGTAATCTACTTGTAATTTTAAAGTAGTAATTAGTAATCTGTAGTGGATTATTTTTTTTGAGCAACTTCTGGGTGGGAACACAAGGCCTCAGCTCGTTTTTCTGAGGAGCCAGTTCACATTACTGTAATGACCTGTAGGTGGTTTCCACCTCTGAGCAACAGAAACACAGCAGATGAATACATTTGTATGATTCAAGTGTGCAAAGGCAGTTAAAACAACTAATCACTTTAGCCTCCTCAAAAAGCCTTTTCCTGAACAAGAATGTCAACAAAGTCATTACAAGGAACATTTTTGTCTGTGTCAGCCAGACACAGAGTCCAATGGGTGTAGTGGTGGTTGGGGCATTTTTTAATTATTATTTTAATGACTTTTAACAAATTATTTAAGCAATTGACAAACTATAGAAATCACTGAATAAATATTTAGAACTGGTCAAATGTGAAATAAGGTGAACTTCTCCTTTAAGCAGAGTTCTTAGGGCATCAGTTTTTCAAAAGCCCTGCCTTTAAGCACAAAAAATTGGCAGGCAGTCTGATATAGCAGAAATACATAAGGAATTTTCGAGTGAAATACATGTATACTATCTGTCAGGGACGGTCAGGAATGGGGATTCTGCAGCAGTGGATGCAAGTACACATTTATTAGTGAACCGTGCAAACAAACATCAAAAACACTGAAAACAAGGATCAAAAACCTGAACTAGAGTCACAGGGCAAAACATACAGACTATGATAGACACTAAGGTACACACAGCAACACATGAACACAAAAACAATAAAAGCTTGACAACAGACTCTCCAACACAGGGACTTATATAATGGTGCTGATCAGAGTGAGACGAAGGTGGGAGTGATTGAAAACATGTGACGTGTTGGGGCTGATGGGAAATGTAGTTCAGTGCCCTTTGGGTCGAACCATGACACAATCACTTGCAATATGGTATAGTATAAAGGCAAGAGACAATGTTAAAAAATATTGAAACAGTTTGGGATTTTTTTTGCTAACAATTTTTTACTGACAGTCAATTTTTACTTTGCTATGGAACTATCAAGAGCTTTAGGTGCGTGTTCGAAAGTATGTGTGCGTGTTCATGAGACTCAGCTGCCATTTACTTTTCATTTATTTTCAAGTAAATCCTATAAAATGCATTTATCATAAGGAAAGATTTCAGGATCAACTTCTAAATACAACAGAATAATATTCCCCAAAATAATTTGTGGAGCTTTATAATTGATTGCCAACTGTCCCATTCACTAACATGGGAATGGGAAGGGTTGAGATAGGCGCTGAATAATAACCAAACATATTGGAAATATATTTAGGTTTATATTCATGAATAGTCATAACCATGATAATTGCATTTGTTTGCCATTTATGCTAATTTGTCTCAGTTTAGGAATCTGGAATCCACCCACAGTAATTGGTTGCCAGATTTAAAAAATAGCACTTTGATGACACAGTAGTGTACAGCAGATTCTAATAATAATTAAGGAAACAGGCTAAATGAAATAAAGCTAAAATTTTCTGCACAATATAGTCTCACCACTCTGATTTCTATTAAGCACATAGTATTTGTATGCTCACTTTTACTGTTTTGTTTGCTGAGGTTGTTTTTTGTTGTTTTTGTTTTTTCTCCTCACATTGTCTGTTAAAGGTAAGAAAAACACAATGGCTGCTGTTGGGAGTTGCGGTATAAGTGTGGATGATCCATGCAGTTATTTATTTCACAGTGTCACATTTTTATATATAATATTCTCCTTAAATGGCTATCCATCCTTTGCTCCAGAAGATCAATTTCAGGGTGAAATTCAGACACCAGCACTGAAATTAACACTGCTTTTTGCCAGAGTCGATATTGTGCAAGAAAAAAAACATTTGTTAAATTCAGAATTTTGAACAACAATGACTGATGTCTGTTTTTAGCCCATTCTTCATCACTCACGTGTCAAGTCCATTCAGTAGTTCAACGTGCACAAATAGTGTTAATATTGCACAATATGTCAGAATTACTGTAATTATGTCCTTTCAGCTTGCATTCACACTTTTGTTGAAATCATAATTACAAGTTGGGAACATGGACTATTACGCAAGCTCCCAAGTGAAACTGTGAAATCACGTTACAAATAAACATGAAAAAAAAATCGGCTTCCACAGTTAAAGCAGGCAGGAGTATAATGAGAGGATATAACTCTATTAGTCTATATATCAAAAGTAAACTACTGTTTTCTAGTAGTGACCACGTAGCAAGGGTGGAAAAAGTATTGAGAAATTATACCGAAGTGACAGAATACAGTAGATAATGTGTCGAAATTTTACTCAGTTAAAATTGAAGACCATTTATGTCATTTGGCAAACACCCTTATCCAAAGCCACTTTCAGTCTCAATCTCAGTAATTTCACTGGTCATATGCATGGCTTATGCTGTGTAGTTTGCTAACAAATTAATGAGAAGTAAAATATCCTAAAAATAACCAGTATTCTAACCATTAGCTAGAATTTGCCTAGTTCAATCATGTTAGCTACCAGGAGCGTTAGCTTGACTTAATCATCCGGGGCTGAGCCCAGATTTCCATCAGAAAATGTTTAAAAATGGTCAATTCTCCAGCTCAATGTTATTAGCTCAGCTAGTAGCCTAAAGTTTTGTTTTATGCAAGCTGTGGTAACTTAACTGTCAATGTATGACATGATCAGACAAAAAGATGGATTTACCATAAAACTTGCCTCAGGTGTTATACACTGTTAGCAGGACTAACAGACCGATAAAATATAAAACTTTTTGGTTATCTAACACGAGATTAGGCTAGTTTGGTGTTTCTAGCCAAGGGGAGGCACAACTAAGCTATCATTGTATGGGTTTAGCTGCTAGAGTGCCATGCAAAATACGTTATCTGTCCCTATGCTCTGCTCATATCTTGTTCACGTAAGTTGGATCTCATGTAGACATTTACACACCTTGTTATTTGATGTTGTTGTTTCAGTTTCAACCTCTTTACTGGAAATATCCATTTTTCCCCTCACAATTACTGACTGTGTGAGTTAGCATTTGGCAAAATTGAGACCTGTCAGCCAATAAGACACGAGTATTTCCAAGTATTTTCCTATAATCATAATTTTTTTCTGATGTTCTGTTACATAGTGACAAACCACTCCAAGTGGAGAATTATTTGGGGCTAAAGAAAAAAATCTTTGGGGCTACAGCCCGAATGCCCAGGCCAGGTTGCATCCCTGTTATCTACTGGAGTTAGTGCTAGTCAAACTTGGCATTAGCAAAGATATCTGGCTATCTGTGTTAAATATAACCAGTTAACATTAGGGAAAATTACCTCAGCATGCTTTTTTTAAAAATTAGATGGAGTCCATGCCTTCCATATTCAAATGCAGACAGATACATATAGTGCTAAATATAATGTGTCGAATGAGAAGGTCACTGCAGATACAAATTGGCATGATTTTTAATAGCTTTTTTTTCTATACTCAATGAACTTGATTGGATACTTAATTGAGCACATTCATTTGCAATTAATGCAGTTAAGCATATAATTATAATATATATTAGTATAAGTATTGGATTTCACTAGCACACAGGTAAAGAATAAATACCCCAGAATAATATACTACTATTAAGGATGCAAGTGATATACTTCAATATTCTGTCTTAAAGAAGTTAAGGTTTTGTGTGCGTTTCTATAGAAACGACTCCTTTCTACATCTGAGTGGAATCTCCAAGGCATTATCTTGTAATTTCCATAAATCTGACATGACCAGCATGAATGAACTGCAACTCCTCATATTGGCATTTTACTCATTTAGCTGATGCTTTATCCATCGTGACATACAATTTTAGACAGGATACAACTAAGCAGTTGAGGGACTGCTCAAGAGCCCAAAGGTGGCAGCTTAGCAATCCTGGAATTTGATCTTGTGTAGGATTTGATCACCTTACATCAGTAGCCCAAACTCTTAATCACCCAGCCTCCACTGCCACTCACAACATGCACTGAATTGACTGCTGAATGTAGCCTAATATATTTTAAGTCTCTTGAAAGTATCTGTGTCAGTTTATTTGTAGGGTTTATTTGTAGTATCTGTAGTTTATTTGTAGTTTATTTGTAGTATCTGTGTCAGTTTATTTGTTATTGTACCTTTTTGGTGACTGTCCCTGTAATATACAGAACGAAGTCATCAGCCAGCAGCTAGCTGTAATCTTCACCCAATGCTATGGACCATTTCCAATTCCCAAACTGACAGAGATCAAAAAGAAACAAACCTCACGACTGGGTAAGTAACGCACTGTTGACCTACTTAAAAACTCACTCGAATGTATTCTTGCTCCATCTGCCTTCAGTTGCAGTTACAAAATCTGCCTGTGCGTTCCATAAAGTTGTGGGTTTCACCTAGTTGCAGGTGTCAGTGGTTTTTTTTATTGAATAATGATGGTGAAAGCTCCAGAATTATTGGGACCATGGTAAAAAATTTGCATAAAAATATTACAAAAATTATGTAAGTCGTGGTTCCCCAGCATTGCTTACATATGTGTCATGTGATTTGTTCCATGTTCAACATGTGCTTCTTTTTACATTTTTCTATATGTCTTTGTTTTGGTTTTGGTTTTGTTCCTGTCTCCACCCTCATCATGTCATTGTTCTGTTATTCCTTTTATCTTTTATCTATCACGTATCATGCGTTTCTGCACCTTATGTTCCCATATTTTCTTTTGATTTTGAACCATGTGTGTTTATTTGACTTGCATTTTTGGATTTGCCCTAATGAATGATATTATGCTGAATATCCGCACTTGCATTTTCCCCACCACTTCCGCATGTTACAGAAAACGTCTTAGTTGTTAATTAGGCCAATCTCACATTGAAAATATGAGTGTATTGAAGTAAATGTTTCATAAGAAAGTAAAAAATATTTTAACAGCAGCCTATTGCACAATTCTTGCCACCACTGCATGCGTTTAGTTCTTTGTTCGAAATGAGTCTGTGATGCCATTTATCCTAATTAGGTTACCAGTGCCTTTGGAGAAAAAAACAGCCCCACAAAACGGCAGGCAGGGATTAGGTTCTTTTCTGTATAACCATCCTCTTTTTACATCAAACCTTGAGTGTTGTTGCCAAAAAAAACTCTATTTTTGTCTCATCTGAACATAAAACCCAGTTCCCGTAGTATCTAGCAAACTCCATGTGCTTAGGTTGGGAAAAGAACAGGCCTTTTGTTGTGGCATGCCTTCCAAGCAGTGTGTTGGCATGGAGGTGGCATCTAATTGTAGATTTGGTCACCCAAAGAAAGCACCAGAAATCTACAGCTGTGATCCTTGGAGAAATTGTTGCCTCTCTTAATATTCTCCTTACTGAATTGGGGCAAAATACGCTTGTGTCCTCTTCCAGGTAGATATTTTACACCTCTGGTTGTTTTAAACTTCTTAATTATTGCCCTAACAGTGGGGAATTTTGGCATTTTCAGGAATGTACCTATTTTATAATAGCCATTGCCTGATTTATGAAGGTCACCACACTTTTGTTTCATTTCATTTCTTTGTTCTGTAATCTACCCCATGTTGATGAATGATTAAGGGAATTTGGCCTCTGTGTCTGTGGCTTATTGATTAGCACATCTGCCTCACACATAGAGTTGGGGGTTTGAATCCTTCCTCTGCCCTGTGCGCGTGGAGTTTGCATGTTCTCCCCATGCTTTGGAGGATTCCTCTGGGTACTACGGTTTCCTCTCCAAAGACAAAGGCATGCATTGTAGGCTGACTGCCATTTACAAATTGTCTGTAGTATGTGAATGTGTGCATTTGTGCCCAGAAATGGGTTTGCACCTCATCCAGCGTGTCCCCGGCCTTGTTCCCCTGAGTTCCAAGGGATAGGCTCCAGGCTTCCGGTGACCCTGTTTAGGATAAGCGTTATGGAAAATGAACGTATGGTGGGATGGATGGGATGTGTAACTTAATTTTTATACCCCAGTGAAACAGGAAGTGGATGAGTGCTTAATAGTTCCTAAACACTTAGATGAACCTTTAAAAAAAAAGGATCATGCTTCAGTTAGATTTTATTCATGAGGATTTCTAGGGTTCCTATATTTGTGACTCATGGTGTTTTTTTCTTAAAAATATATGTTTTTTGATAAGGTTTGATAAGCCATGCACGTTTTCTTGGCGCACAGAAATGGAGAATGTTGCAAAACAGTAGTTTTATCATCAGAAAGTAAGGGGGAGGACTCCTAAGGTGAACTGAAATAATTTTTTCAGAATGGAGGAACACTACTGCCATCTACGCAGCACATAAGGGATTACAAGATATGGGTATTGCCAATAGTCCTTGTTTGTTAACACCTACAATGTAACACTCTGTAATGGTCTTGATGTTCACTGAACCTGAAAAATTCCTTTGTTTACATGAGTTTACACCTCATATCCATGGTTCTTCCTCAGATCCACACTTCCTGAATAACAAAGAGATGTCAGATGTGACATTCCTGGTGGAGGGAAAACCATTTTATGCCCATAAGGTTCTGCTCTTCACAGCATCAGCGAGGTAAGTGACTGAATAAAACTGTAGAGAATGCAACAATAAAGCTTGTTTTCATGAAAACCGCTGCTTCTGCTTTTTCCACCGTTTAGGTTTAAGTCTCTGCTCTCCAATCGACCCGCTGCAGAGAACACATGCATTGAAATCAGTCATGTCAAGTACAACATTTTTCAGGTCGGAATGCTTTTACGCTCACATGCAGTAAAACGTTGAACTGTAGATTGCCCTGGCATATCATGTGCACTAAATGTTCTGTGTGTTGCAGTTGGTGATGCAGTATCTGTACTGTGGTGGCACTGAGTCACTGCACATCAGAAACACTGAAGTCATGGAGGTATTATTAAAGCGTTCCTCTCTTTATCACTTTACACATTATTCATCTCCTCATCCATTCTCTGCCTCTCATATGTCCCCTATATTCAATAGATGTTATAGTGTGTGCCATAAGAGTGGATAGCTCTCAAGCTATGATTTGCAGCTAATGCTAGCCAAGCCACTGTATCATCTTTATTTATCATCAAAATGATTCATTTTTAGGCATCCTGAAAGTATAACTATAACCATAACAGAGGGCAAAATGTACTTTACCTAATTGTCTCCATCAGTCAGATTCAATGCACGTCTCAGAGCCATTGCTGTAATTGTTCCCTCACTGTTAATTCTACAAACCTCCATATTAATCAGTTTTATTGTCCATTGCTTTACATGAGCCGATGTCCTGGTCATTAAGTCTTCTCTCTGTCTCTTTTGCAGCTCCTATCTGCAGCCAAGTTCTTCCAGCTTGAGGCCCTCCAGCGACACTGTGAGATCATCTGCTCCAAGAACATCACCATAGAAACCTGTGTGGACATTTACAAACATGCAAAGGTGAGAATGCATATTTCAGAATTTTTTGATCGCTAGACCAAAAACGTCAAACACAGAGCCTCCACTGCTCAGTATATATTAACTAGAGCATTACTGAAATTTGTGGTGGCCTTGGAAAACCCTTCACATAAAGAAATTTAGCCATTTTCTGTTATGCTGTATATAGTTCTGAAAAGACTTTCCAGACTTTCCTGAACTAAAATGTTACATATAGAGGAGTACAAAAATCTGAGACTACACAGGCTTTTTTAATTAAAACTGAAAAGAATTTTGGAAAAAAAATTTATATATATATATATATATATATATATATATATATATACACACACACACACACACACACACACACACAGGGGGGGAAATAATTATTGAATGTCAACATTTTTTTCAGTAAATATATTTTCAATAAGGTTATTCACATGAAATTTTCACCAGACTTTGGTATTAACTGAAGAAATCCAAACATTAAAGTATCCGATTCCTTCAATATGTTTCGCAACAATAAGTTTGTGAAGATCTTGGGAGAACTCTTTGCTTTTACCCATCATGAGATGTTTCTTGTGTGACACCTTGGTAACGAAAAGCCTTTTTAT
>JANDJT010000092.1:16076737-16090402 GCA_024331685.1 Stegophilus panzeri | reverse complement strand
TGCTTGTATTTTCTCATTTGTAAGTCGCTTTGGATAAAAGCGTCTGCTAAATTAATAAATGTAAATGTAAATGTAAGTCTAAAGCAGTACCATAACAAACCAGGCCTGGGCACGTCTTAAAAACTGAAATTAAAAGACCAGTTCCATTTAGTTCAGTAGACAACAAATCCAACTACCCTCCTTCAAATATCACTATTTAACTATAGAAAACATAGCTTACTGTACATTTATTCTACTGTATGGGTGCCCATGTATTTGTCATTAGAGGTTCCAATGATTAGTATTAGGGTTCATATTGACCATATAGTAGGCTACTAGAGGAGCACCCTCTTCATAAAATGAAGACAATAACTGCCTCAACAATCAATGTCACCATTATAAATTGGCAGGGCCATCTACTAATACCTGGCACAGGTTCACAGTAGCCTAACTTGACCCATAACCACCACACTGGTAAAGTGAAACTGAAAAATAAATAAACTTTAAACTCAATCTTGTCAGTTGTATAAAAAGAAAAAAAAAAGTACCAAGGCTTGTCTCAGTACTGTCAAAAGCTTTTTTGAAAACATTTTCTAGGAGCTCAAATTGCCACAATCCCCAGTCTGAAATCACTTCCGCTATCTCTGCCAACGAATCACTCCAGCTCACTGGCTTTCTGATACTAATTCTTCCTTTCTAAGTGTTCTGTCACATCTGTTTATGATTTTGAATCTAATGCCTGGTGTTTTGGACTTTGGCCTTCAGTGTGTTTTGGTCTGTTTGCATTGTGTCATTTTTCTTAACAATTCTGAGTTATTTTGAACCTACACATATACACTAGTCTGCTCCAAGCTTGTAAGAAGACAGCTATTAGATGCAGACAGCAGGTTCAAATTCACCACAGTACCTCAAGGAAGATTGATTGCTCAACAACAATGGGTCTCTATACTTGGAGCTGCAGAAAAGAACCTGATACATCATATCTTACCTCTTTAGCCCCCACAGTCACAGGACTCACCTGGTAACTTTCCCGGTTGATTATGTCTTTCCAGAGTCTAAATCTTCTGTAATCTCGCCATTCCCCCTTTCACTAGCCCTCCCTGATTAATATGACAGTGATCTAGCCTAATGTCTTGCAAGCCCCTAGCACAGATTCTTCCCAGATTGCTTTTGTAATTCTCCTTTTATCTATGAATGCATTTGAGTGCACTAATACAGTTGGATTAGAGTGATTAGGTGACAAAAATATTTGACCTTTTGTTCCACTCTGTTTTTGAATGTTTTTGATCACCACTATGAAGGGAGAACCTTTGGTGAACTATTACTTTCAATTTCAAGGCTCATGTCCAGCAGCTGAATATGATCTCGAATTTCATACCCTGGCTCAAATAGTGGATGGAATGAGACGGCCCTTTTAGTAGTTTATAGGAACAGACTTTTTGCAGCTTTAATGACCAGATTAGCTTGCTGTGATGATTTGAATAACTTACTGATCTTTCCATTCATCTGGATAACCTTCTTCTGGAACAATGCTGAAGAAGCAGTTTGCATCGCTCAGCATCTTTGGAGGAGCCAACACTCATCTATTCCTCATGTACATTGATAACCACATCAAGGAACTGGAGATCACCATCACATGAGTATCTCCTACACTACAGATTCAAGATCTTGATGCAAGGTCTTTAGGATCGTGTACCATCACACACACTACCCTAGAACTCCGTCTCTAGCTCAAGTAGCTCTAGCTCTAGTTCTGGCAACTGCAGTATCAAGATCTGTTGTTCAGTAAGAATAAATTTCCCAACTTCCACTATTGTTCCTATGATTGTGCCCTTGAGCTAGTAGAGGGCTCCATACCCCTTAGAGCTAGGCCTTAACCCCTGCTATCTATTGAACATAAAGCCATGTAAAATTAAATCACCAAACAACTAGATTAGACCTTCCCAGTCTTCCACAGCAACCAGTTGTTGTAGAGAAGAAGGAAGTGGGGTTGTGTCCATGTATTAAATATTACAGTAAGTTATCCTTGTCTTTCCTCCACATTTTTCCAGTTTCTCCCATCTCCCAAAAACAGGCCAGTAGGTGTACTAACTAAGAAAAATTGCTCCTAAGTGTGAATGAATATTAATTCTATCGTTTACAAATACTTAGTAATACCATATGGCCTGGACAATGCCCTATTTGTACTGTATTTCAGTCTTTCATTAATGACATTCCCTATATTGATGATATTTTGATTTATTCCTTATTCTCAGTCATCAATCATGTTTGATCAATACTCAATAGAATCTTTGATAACAGTCTATTTGTAAAAGCTGAAAAGTGTGAATTTCACAAAAAGAGCATATTTTTCCTGGGTTATGTTGTAAGATTAGTGGGGGGTCACCAAAAGTTCAAAAGTTCATGATAAAGTTCAAGCTGTAGAGAATTGCCCAACACCTGCTAGTATTAAGGATCTTCAGTGCGTTCCTAACATAATAACATGTTCATGTCTATGTTCTAGTTGTTATTGCTATGCTTTTGCTCTCTCTATATATTGACAGCATTCATCTATCTCTGTGTGCCAATTGCATTTATGGTGAATTTATAAAATATTAAATAAGAAGAAGCGTATCTACTGTATTCAGAAGAGTTTGCCTTGTTTAAATGGCTGAGTTAGCATTTATTCTGCCTTGACAACTTAGAAAAAAACAGCACGCATGCACAATCAAAATGAATACCATTACCATTCTGTCACATGCTTGTAAATGTCTAAAGAAGTGGTGAAATCTGGAGTCCAACATCGTGTGAACATTGAAGAAAACAGACTCCTGGACTGTGGAATGACTGCAGTAAAGCTGAAAATAATGACTGCAGCAGGAATTAGGTTACTTCAAGGCCAGACACAAATTCTCTGAGAAGCATACCAAGGCCATGAAACTGCTTTGGGGTTGGGTTTTTTTTGTGCCTTTTCACACAGTTACACAATGGCACAAAATAAGAGTAACTGGACAGCACTGGATTATATTCAAGAACCAAAAAATTGCAAGGTGAAATACTGTACTGATTTAAGAATTTCTGAGAAGTCAACTTCCTACTGTATGATTTAACACTTGCATGTCTTTTTATAACCTACAGCAGCGGTTCTCAAAGTGGGGTCCAGGGACCAGCAGGGGTCCATAAGGCTTGCAGTGGAAATATTATAATTCAAAGCTCAAAACATGTAGACATAAAAATGATGTTAACTTGGACCTAATGTGTTATGTCAGTAGAAAGTTCAAGAATAAAATGAATAATAGCCAATATAATATTGTACACATTTAATAATGAGCCTAATATTTGAATAATTGGACTGTGTTCATGAAATAAATCTGTACTGAGGGGGTCCATGAAATGTATTTTATAGTTAAAGGAATTACTGGCTAAAGGGTGTTCACAACTCATAATGAAATGTCTAGAATTAATGAAGCTGTGATAACTAGTAAAACATTTTGAAGATCAGACATTTTTGTCATTTTTTAATGACAGCAGTTTACTCTAGAGGGTTCAGTAATTTTGCTCAGTAAAGAAACAGAAAAGAGACCATTACAAATGACTAATCACTGCTAATTATCAGGAACAGTTTCAAACCAAACTCTCCAATGACTTTTAAAGTAGTAATGCTGTGAACCTGTTTCAATATAGTGACTATACTGTATCCTGTGTAGTTATTATTAAAGTTATTCTCAGAACATCATTTCAACATCACAACAGAACAATCATTTCAGATTTAAGAATATGTGTTAATAACTAAAACTCCTATTTGCAAAGAATTACAACATTCAAAATTCTACAGCTTGTGGCCATTTAAGTGTAAAAAAGCTATCAGACTATCTGTGGGTCATCGGTGGAGCATCCGAGGCTAAGACTAAACACTAGACATTTCAAAATGACCTGGATGACTAAAAAGCTTGATAGTGAGATTTTGAAATGTAGCTTGGGTGTAACAGTTACCCCACTGACGTGCATATTTCAGGACACTTTATAGTACACTATAAAAAGGGGAAATATCTGAGTGAGTTATTTATGGTTGAGAGGTTCCTCCGCTCCACAAAACTCGGCATGCAATAGACACTGTCTCCGGAGCCGGCATTGGACGGCGGGTGGCAATACATGGTCCAGAGTCCCGGGGTGAACTGGTGCAGGAGGACATCTGCCAGCCTGAGCCGCAGGTTACAGCTGGAGCATACGATGTTATTGGGGCAACACGACTGCATGGGCAGCTGTTTGTGTAGGTGGAAAGGCCTAAGATGGATGGAGGAAGTGTCAGACTGGGTCAGAGCATGTTGTATCGAAGGTCTGGGACTTCTAAGGCGGTCTAAGGTCCTTTTCAGCTCCAGCTGAGCCCATCAGACTCTTGCCAACTTTCTCTGCTGCAGCAAGCCAAGAATCTGCAGCCTCCGGTGCAACTGAACAGTCTCATGTCTTAGAGCGTTGGCCACCCACAGTTCTGTGGTGCAGAGAAAATCAAGTTTACTATGCTGATTAAGGCAAACTGGCAGAACACTAACCTAATTTATTGTACACTCTTAAAGAAAAGGTTCAATCTAAAACACTAAAATATTTTTCAGTTTCTCCATTGGGGGTTACTTTTTCAGTAGGACCGCTTAAGGAAATGAAAAACGCTCATCTATTCAAAACTCTAATGGAACTCTTTTTCTAAGTGTATATAAGAAGGAATCAATTTTTTTGTTGGTAATACTTTCTTAAAAAGGGCTCCTCCAATGTTGAGTTTGTACTGGGAACCATATCTTCTCTGTTAAATTTCTCTCTTGTATGGTTTTTCATAGAAACTTTAACAGTAAGCTCTAAGGTCAAGGCAAAAAAGTTGTGGTTTTTTTTTTTTTTTTTAAACAGATTGTCCACTTTTAATAATAAAAGTAGCACAAAAGTTTACATTATGTAAACAGTTAAGGTATGTAGTGACTCTTCATTTTATTGTGAGACCAACAAAATGGCTCTTTGAGGAACCAGAAAATGGTGTTCTATGGCGTTACTGTAAAAGGCCTTTATATTTTTTAAAAGTGTACATTGTACTTCTCATTGCTGTCTTTAGTGTTAGTGCTAAATTATTTTCTCTTGGCAGTTACCGATGCACATAAAAACTACCACTACTGATTTGAAACAGCTTTCCAAATGAACAATTAAAAAGTCATAATATTTTATGGCTAAGACAAATCTGTGCCATGAATCAGTTTTAAAGTCTGCACTGTAAAAGTACCTTTTTCATTATGTCTCCTGTTCCCTGTAGCCAGAACTATAAAGCCAGACATGCTTGGTCTAGATGATCCACAATAAATGTCTGCAAAATCAAGCTTGTTTGTAATCTAAAAGATCTAAATACTAATGTACATGCAATTAGCAACCAATATCAGTGTTATTTCAATTGCAAAAAACACTAAGAAGCATCATGAAATAGTAGCCATGTATATGGGTCAATTCAGTTATTGTATTTTAAGCAGGCTCCAAAAAATATGCATGACATTTAGCAAAATGACATTTGGCAACAATTGTTTTAATGTCCTGTAAGGCTTCAATTATTGCTGATTGAGTACTTTTTCATGTTGAACAAATGTTAACTTAAAAAAATTCAGTAAATGCTGTTTATGACTTACCTCCAAAAAAAAAAAAAATAAAATAAAATCCTATAATGCCATATATCAGCTACTTAAATATAGTATTCCATACCAGGAGTCTTGTTTTGCATTCACAAAGTTGCAGTTTTTGTCCTGTGGAGACTGAGCACTTTTTCTTCTTTACTTCACAAAAGAACAGAGGTTTTCATGAGTTCACAGAGGAGTGGGAGTCACCACCGCACCATGAATCTCTACTGGACTATAAACCGTAACCTCTGACAACCGTTGACCAGAGGAAACGATGTGGATGTGAAATACACAAATGCACTTGAACTATAAAAAAAAAAAAAAAAGAAAAAAAAAAAAGAAAAAAAGGGGTGAGAGAGAGAGAGAGAGAGAGAGAGAGAGAGAGGAAAATCATTTAATTTGATTCTGCTAATAATAACCAGCTAAAGAAAGTATAAATAATTAGATAAATTTTATATAATAATATTAATAATCATAATAATAATAATAATAATAAGTATTTTATTATTAGCAACAACAATAATAATAATAATAATAATTATTATTATATTTATAACAATAATGGTAAATGGTCTGCACTTATATAGCGCTTTGTGTCTCATTCACCACTTCACACACACACATACCAATGGTAGCAGAGCTGCCACGCAAGGTGCTAACTTGGCATTGGGAGCAACTTGGGGTTCAGTGTCTTGCTCAAGGACACTTCGGCATGTGGAGTCATGTGGGCCAGGAATCACACCAAGATTGCATTTACTTTGTTTTATTCTCCAAATGGAGCACCTTTTTTTTTTTTTAAATATACAGTGGTTTCACTCTTCAGAAGCCGGCCAGCCAAAATAATAACCAAAAATACCCTCTAACTTTACCAAAAGAAAACCAAACTATAAGAAAAAAAAACAAAAATACACCCTCACTCCCTAGCTAACCCAAAACCAGGAGAAAAGAAAAATCAACACAAATGGCGCCGGCTTCCTACAAACCACTCTTAACCGTGCACTATTTACAGAGGTGACTATTATTGTGTTAATTAACAAAATAATATATACACAAGTGTATCATACGAATCGTAATGGGGCAGAGCATAAACAGAGCCAAATTAAGCATAGGGTCATAAACAGGGGGAAAAGCACTCCTCTCTATACCCAAAGCAATGGCAATGATCTGCCTTGAGATGGAGACTGACGAGGCTTAAGTACACTTCCGGAAACGTGCAGGCAACCAATCCTGTCGCACAAGGCCGGAGCAGGCGTGGACAAGACGTGATCATCCACTACCAAGCCGGAACGTGACGCATGCAGTAGGCGGGGCCTAGAGAAGGGGGAGGAGACAAAATAAACCCATCCCACCACCGACATACACACACAAATGGCACATAGAGCAAACAGAAATACTTTGGATAACGTAACAACCACCTTAACCACAGCCAGTAGTAGTAGTAGTAGAAGAAGAAAAAATATAAATAAGCTTTCTCTCTGAGAGCTTCTCATGAACTTTCTCTTCTTTGCTACTTGGTCAACATCTGAATACACTCTTTGGAAAAAAAGGTTCCACCTAGCGCTCTTAAGGGTTCTTCAGTTTATAGCTTCTTGAATCTTACAAAAGAAGGTTTCCCTTTAAGAAAAGGTTTGAAGTACAGGCCCTTTGGAAAGCTAGAATCAAAGAACCTATGATGATCCATGTTTCTAAGAGTGTACTTTGGAGAAAGGCACAGCCGAATTAACCTTTTCATGCAGTACACTAGCGTTACATTTTGTTGGCAGAATGAAAATCGACTTATTTTCAATCAGTATAAACAACTGAATTATTTTATTGCCACAATTCGGTTATAAGATCAGTCGGGACACTGTTGGGTTTCTGTGTGTAGCGTACCATAACTCTGCGTTTAAGCTGCTGGTGAGCAGGGTGATGGGAAAAAAGGAGGGGTGAGAGCCCCCTGCTGGGCAAACAATTCACACCTCTCCATAATAACACTGGTACAGACATAAAACAGACAGCACAACTAAAACTTTTGTTATAGTAAGAAACAGTATACAGTTGCCACAATAAAAGTATAAATAATAAAACTAGTAGGTTAGTTTTAGTAGGGGCAGTGTGGTTAAAGGCGCTGGGTTGCTGATTAGAAGGTCAGGAGTTCAAGCCCCAGCACTGCCAAGCTACCACTATTGGGCCCTTGGGCAAGGCCTTTAACCTTCAATTGCTCAGTTGTATAAATGAGATAAATGTAAGTCGCTCTGGATAAGGGCATCTGATAAATGTAAATATAATGTGGGTTAGATTAAAAAAAAGAAAGGAAATCTTGTGGAAAATTGCAAATTCTTAAAGCCCTGAGTGCCTACTTTCATATGAGCCATTAACTACTACTGTGGAGTGTGACATCACAAGTAAATTCAATGCTGAGTATGGGAGCCCCCAAAACAGGTGGGAATTCCATTTTTCGGCCTCTGGCAAAAATAATAATAATAATAATAATAATAATAATAATAATAATGTCAATGGCAGTGAACATCATACTTCCAGATTGCAGCTGTGTGGAATAATATTGTAGTAGAAAAAGAGCATGACGTGTTGTGCCCTCTGACAAGAATAAGTGGCAGTTATAAGATACAATGTAAGTAAGAATAGTGTATAGTGTTCCCCAACCAGGAAAACGGTGTGGTCCAGAATTGATTTTGAGCCTCTCGTGCACCACAATTCCTGCACTGGTGCATCAATTCAACCTGTGTCTCACAGTGTCTCACACCGTGTCGCCGGATTCATTTTGGGCTTTTGGAGTCAAGCACTGCCAATAACATCGGATTATTCCAAGGAAAAGCCTTCCTTTATTTATCTTAACTGTTAGCATGAACACAAATCAGTGCTCTTGTAACTGCAACAGAGATTTTTTTTTAATCATTATTATTTTTGTGCTCTGCAGCACAACACACTCCAAAACAATGAACTTTGCTTCTCCATTGTTTCTCTTATATAGTGTTTTAAATAAACTGCTCAACCCAGGACTACAAAGCCCTGCAGAGAGTGGTGCGCTTAGCTGAGCGCATCTCGGGCTCTGCTCTCCCTGCTCTGCAAGACATCTCCACCAGGTCATGCAGTACAAGAGATGCTAAAATCATCAGGGACTCCACCCACTATGGTAGCTGTCTGTTCAGCCTGCTGCAATCAAGCAAGCACTTCCATTGTCTGATGGCTAAAACTGAGAGGCTCAGGAGGAGCTTCTTCCCTCAGGCCATCAGACTCCGTAACACATAAGTCCACCATTCAGATCCCTTAGGACTCCTTAAAGACGGTCCAGTCACTCTGCACTCCACTGACACTCCGCACGCTGCACATTGTATTATTCCGACATGTAACATACTGCATATTGTACATCCCCCCACCACCACATTCCTGTACATATATTTCTTACTTCTTATTAATTTCTGATTTTTTCATTTACTATTTAAATGCACAGTCTAAAGAGGAGTAGGCCAGGTTTTCAATTCACTGCAGGTTATATACTATACTATATAAAATTGTATATGTGACAAATAAAAATCTTGCCTTGTGAATCTTCTGGCAAATCCCACAGCCACTCCCATTCTCACAGGCTCTGGAACATTCTCAGTTCAACCGTTTGTATGAACAGAAACACAAACTAGCTTTATATTCTATAAAATGCTTGAATATGTAGTGATTAATAGTGCAGCTTTTATAAAATTTAAAGCCAAACTTTCCAGTTTGCCAGGGTTGCTTTTTGGACCTGCAGCCAAAGAACAGTGCAGGTCTCAGAAATTACAAACCAGCACAGTTGAACAGACCGACTAAGTGGCACCCTCTAATAGCCACGACCTGGATTATCGGCTCTGCACCTTTTAGAAGAACATTCAGAGGGTTCTGGGTCATCAGCCTACATCTACAGTAAATCCCAAATACCACAGAAAGAAACATATCATCTCAGAACAATCTTTAGCTCACTGGAGACAAGGCTTTTCTCACAATTGTCCCATCCGAGAGAGACTCAGCACAGACACCTCTGTCACTTTGTGCCACAGCAGTGTGTGTTACCCCAGTGCAAGATCAGAACACACCAGTTGGAACTGAAAGTGGTCTTCTATCTGGCACTCAAGTCCCTCTTACTTGTTCTGCGACACCACCAAATGCTGGTCTGTTCGGACAGCGTCATGACAGGCAAATACTCGGGTAACACGAGGCTGGATGCCCCCCCCTCCCTCCCTCCCTCCCTTTTGCACGAAAGCTCTTACCATGACTGCACAACGGTGCAGCAGACCTTGGATAAACCCAGAAGTGGCGTCCCAAATCTGGGAAAGGTTTGGCAAGGCACATGTGGACCACCAATAGACCACTATGTGACGGTTTTCATCCCCAAGACCTGAACACCTGGCCCCTACCATGACATACCACTGTACAAGGAATGCCTCCTCCTCATGGCTCCAATAAGTCTACAATGCACTTTCCTCAAGGCTCTTGCAGATGACATTGGGAGGAGCAATAGCATGTGTGGTGCGGAATCCCCAAACACCTTTCCAGTCAGTCCTAAAATGCAATTCCTCATGACATCTCACTGCCCTGTTGATTAGGAATTGAAAAGTAATTAAGTTATCATCTTAAACAATTTTTATTATTATTTCTATACAAATAAACCTCCCCCCCCCAGTAATAATTATATCAATGTAAGAAATTCATATTAATAAGGGTGACGTGGCTGGTCTTCATTCAAATTTCAGTATATTGGTAAAATTACCTCAGTCTGTTTGGTGGAAATTTTATGTACCTTTACTACTCTGCAATTTTCACCACCTGCATAAAAAAAAAAAAAAAAAAAGTGATCTATTGGAAACAAACCAAATCACAGGTTTTCATGCACTTCTTTAATATATCGGTTTTTCATATTCACAACAAATACATTAAGCTCTTTCTCCTTTTATATTATACAGTCTTAAATATTTTTACACAGATGTTTTTTTTTTTCTTCAGAATTTCATCTATCAAAATCTCTTTTCTTAACCTTTATTTCTTCATTGGAAACACTGTATAACTCGTTTCATTGTTTGTTTTAACTCCATGCCTCCTAGCAAACAGACAGTATTTTCTTTGTACAGCTATTTACAAGTGAAAAGAGTCTCCCAAAAGCATCTAGGATGGTTCTCGGTTGAATTCATTTATACTAGGGCTTTAAGGTGCAGGCAAGGCAAAAGGAACAAAAGGAGATACGAGGGAGTTGAACTAAGAAACGAAGCAGGATGGAGAAGGAGGGTGTTCGAAAGAAATGAGTCTTAGCAGGTCCTAAACAGGAGAGGGAAAAAAAAAAGAAAGAAAGAAAAAAAAAAGGGGATCCCCAAGTGTGCCACAATCAGAGCGACAGAAAAACCTGTTAAGTAGCATTCTCATATAAAATAAGGAACTCTTGAAAAGAAATACAGCGCTCTTAAAAACTTGCCATTTTGTGTATGCTGAACAAAATGAGGCTTGACATAGTCCATGGCATGTGGGCAAGAATGAGTCCATTTAAACATCTCAAAATGTATCAGGGCACCAAGCAGGTCATATTCAACAGAATCTGAACGTCCTTGTGGATGCTTTATGCTTAATGACTTTCACAATAAAAAAAACAAACACAAAAGAAAATACAAAAACAATCCTTCAAAATAGAAATAGGCCATTAGGTACAAGTCCTTATATATAACTCCTGTGTAACAGAGTGCAAGAATCAGGGTAACTGTAGCCTTCAATCAACCTGCGTAAGGATCAGTGAGTGGATCTGTAGCTTGAAGTGAGACACTGAGAAATGTGTAGTCTCACGAAACACAAGGGCAGATAAGATCTACACCGTCCATTCGGTCTTATATCAGAAATAGCCATCCAAACGCTTTCAACACCGTCACAAATGATGTTATTTAGCTTTATACTCTTAGCCATATCTCATAATATGTAGCTGTTGTGATTGAGACTTTTTTTAGTCATGCTTTAAACGCTCTGACAAAATGTTCTGTCCATAGAAAGGCAAATTGCTTGTTTGCATCAATCTGCTTTAAAAAAGTGCAAAGGACACACAGCTTATCATCCATTTACGCAATCACAGAAAACAAACACTTAAAAATAACCCTCTCCGAGAGGTGAAGAGAGGAAAAAACAAAAAAACAAAACAAAACAACAACAAACACATACACACAATAAAATTAAAACTACATAAATAAATCTACTTTTTGCAGGCCTGCCTGTCCATGGAAACAAAATGAAATGACATAAAAATAACCGTTTTAATAACACAAACTCTGGAATGAAGGCATCTCAAACTTCAAACGTTTAGGCTCCAAGGATGGCCCACCTCCATCGAAGTCTGAAGTCAAAAAGCCGGGAAGAAAACATGAAGCGTAAATTTTGCTTGGGGATGTCTGCGAGTGCAACATTTTCACACGGCCACCTCACAGTGAGGGTAGCAGCAGCAAAGAACATACGCTTCGGACACGACACAGAAGATCTACAGTGTGCAACTAAACATGCTGATGCTGAATCAGCAACTGCTATCCATAAACTGATCCGAGATCAACAGTCTTTTTCATACACGTCCCTTAATTCACCAAAAAGTGAAGCAGCTCGTTTACTTAATGAACATGGGACACCTGAAGGTTTGGTAAAACCTGTAACATGATGCTCCAGGGTCCGTTGCTGTGTGACACCGAGACAGAGTTCCTTTCATTTAGCTCACACAAACCATGTATGAAGAGCTGGGGGAAAAACATTATAAAGAAAAGAAAACCGGTACCAGCTGAGAATAAGCCTGTTGCTTCTCACATTAACTTTGTCCTATTAAATATAATATTTGCTTGGGCAATATTGGATAACTCTGAAAAGAGTCAGAAGTGTTGTCAGTCCTTTTGATAATTTAACGGGAAGGAATGTACTGGATGTCCCTAAACTAAAATGACATTCAAGTCGTCTGGCTTCAACCTGGACCTTTCGTCATACTACCCAATGAGCAATGAGCAGGGCGGGGCTGGGTGCTCTCTAAAACAGGATCACACCACTGGTCAAAGTGTGGCGCTAATTTCTTGGTCCTGCACTCTGATTGGTCAGCGCTAACTTGTAACAATGTTATGAGAGGACGGAATGTCATTAAGGTCCTTCCTCTCGTGGCAAGACTTTCATTTCCTTCATTCATCCTCTTCTTTCGTCCAGTGGCTATCCTCATGTTTCTGCAAATCAATGTCGTTTGTATTTTACGCACTTTTCCTGGTTTTGGGTTGTGGTGATTTTTGTTTTTTTATTCAGTCATAATGCCCAGCTGAGACTTGGAAAAAAAAAAAAAAAAAAATTATTAATTTTTTTTAAAATAGTGATTCCGTCAATACCATTGCTTTTAGGGTAAAGAGGAAGAAAAACAGCACATTCTTTGAAACTAGGTGTGTTTTTTTTTTTTTTTTTTTTCTTTTTCAGTTTTAAGGATGAACCCACTGTAGGAACACAAGACAGCTGAAAAAGTGACCAGGGATGAGCGTTTGAGTCGGCAGCACTACTTAAAAGCTGAAAACTCCCCTAAAAGAAGAAAAGGAAAAAAGCTCAATATTTAGAAGAAACAGAATGAAAAATGTTAAGATATTACTGAACAAATAGTACAGGGGTGTGTGTGTGTGTGTTTTTTTACCGTAGCCTCCAGCCTGAATAGGTGTTTTTGGTGAGGCGCAGGCGTATAGACTGAAGTCTTCTGTCTGGAAGCCAGCACGGTTGAGGGACGGTTCTGAGGCGCTGCGGTGGATTTTGGGTAGTGAGCGTGCCAACAGCTCAATAGAGGCTAGGATCTGGGACAAAATAAGATGGGGAAAAAAATCATTATAATATATTTACCGTCCTCTTCCACAGTATGCTTTAGATGTCGACCGATAGTTATCATATCGGGCAAAATCCACCAAGTCGGGCGGGATCAATCAATCAATAGTTTTTCAAAATTGATTCTGAATGAAAACATAGCACTCAAAGAAAAGTACTGCTGAACTTTATAATAAAAAATAAGCAGTACTGACTGCACCATGGACATGTACTGTACTTTTTTTTTTTTTTTAATTAAACA
>JANDJT010000092.1:16058332-16070322 GCA_024331685.1 Stegophilus panzeri | reverse complement strand
ATTTACACTGTTACACAAGCTGTACACTCACTACTTTACATTGTAGCAAAGTGTCATTTCTTCAGTGTTATCACATGTAAAGATATAATCAAATATTTACAAAAATGTGAGGGGTGTACTCACTTTTGTGAGGTACTGTATCACCAATGTGAAAAACTAACTGCCCCTTAAACTTAAAATCTGGTTGTGCCACCTTTAGCAGCAACAACTACAATCAAATGCTTCCAATAACTGGAGATCAGTTTTTCACAGCATTGTGGTAGAATTTTGGCCCACTCTTCACAGAATTACAAAGATACTGGGTATAAAGATTGGATATAAAAAGATGCTCTTTTTTATACCCAATCATGTTACTGACCTGTTACTTAACCTCCAGCTGTTTATTTTAGTAACACTTACTTTTCCAGCCTTTTGCTGCCCCGTCCCACCTTTTTTGAGACATGGTGTGGCCATCAAATTAAAAATGACCTTTCCCCCCCCGCTTAAAATGGTACATTTCCTCAGTTTAAACATTTGATATGTTTTCTATGTTCTATTGTGAATACCATATGGGTTCATGAGATTTGCAAATCAATGCATTCTGTTTTTATTTACATTTTATACAGCGTCCCAACCTTTTTGAAATTGGGGTTCTACCTTCTTCCTAATCATTTCTGGAATTTCTCTTATCCTTGACATAATGTGTTTTAACCAACTTCACTGTGTTGAATAAGTTCTATTTAAGTGTTGATTTGATTGAACAGGTCTGGTTGTGTCTAGTCCAGCTGAACCCCATTACGAATGCAGTTTCATAGATTTGGGAAATTAACTACATTTGAAAATACATTTTCACACAGGTGCAGTTTGAAATGGATAACTTTTTTGCTTCAATAAATAACATCATTTAAAAACTGTGTTTACTCAGGTTGTCTTTGTTTTATCTTAGATTTTGTTTTAATTTCTGAAATAAATTAGTACGAGATACACACAAAAACAGAAGAAATCAGCAGAGGGCAAATACTTTTCCACAGTACTGTATTTGTTTGTACAAATATAGCTCAAATGTAGAAGTTTTTGCACACATACCATGCCACTTTCCCTTGTAGACAGTTCCAAAAGAGCCAGAACCTATCCGCTGGCCCAGAGTGATCTGACCTTCTGGGATCTCCCAGTCATCACTGGAGTCCCGTCGGCCCAATGTTTTCTACCACACAGCACCACAATACAAGAAATTAATTATAAAATACAGTTTAAAGAATGGTATTAAAATGTTTACTGTGCAGATATATTGTTACAACAACTCCATTGTATGGGTAAAAGTTGTGTTTGAGCTAAAAACATTAGGGATCAACTCTATACTCCATATAACCAGCCAAGATCAAACTGATCCCGGTTTATGTGGATGTATCATCACAGCGGCGTCTTCTCACCATTTTATTGCGGTCCTCGGACGAGGACGACGACTTGCGCTCCCGCTGTTGGCACGGTGACTTCTGTGGCACCTTAACGTTGGTCAGGGAACCAGGTAGGGAGGCGGGGGGCGTGGCCGAGAGTCCAGTGGTAGAGCCTGAAATGTGGTTATGTTAATGAGAAAAAACAGAGTGAGAGGAAACCTGACAGAGGATGGGGCAAGAGAGTAGCTACTATCCAATTCAGTAAACCTATTAAAAACCAATTGACATAGAAACAATATGCTCCACAGCCAATTCATGTTCAACACTAGTCATTATGGTAGAACTGATGTCTGTCTAGGCTTAGAGGTATTATCCACAATAGACTGGTGTGGCTTTCATTCTAGCCAACTAGGAGCCACGTCTGATCACATCTGATTAGGTGTGTATCCCTTGGTTCGGGTTCCGCAACAAAGCATTTGTGCTGAGACCACCTCGTTCAGGTTGAAAAACGAACTCTAGAGCGGTTCGCTTGTGGTGAGAAAGCAATAAGACCCAATAGACCAATGAACCAACCTGTACAGCAATGCAGAATTGGTTTGCTAATGGCTTGCAACATTAATCGCAGTTTAACTTGGACAAACACGAGGTAAAATGCCTCAGTGAAATTTGGTCTGATGAACATTTCTGAACAACTTGCAAAAACGCATAAAAACCCTAATGTTTACAAAGTGTTCAGAAAGCGTCCCAATGAGATGGGCTTTAATCGCTCTGTGGAACATATAAATTAGATCAATTCTAATAACTACAGCTAAAAAGAAAGCCACAACAAGCTCGCGGAGCTGCTGTCTATCCATCTGGATGGATGACCGATATGGGCGGAACCCTGGAACATAAACATGCGCACTCTGACCAACGAGAGGACAGTTTCCTCACATGTGACACATTTTGGTACTCTTTGAAATGTTACCTTGTGAAAGCGAACCGAGCCAAGGAGAAAATGCAACATTGTAACAATTTAAGTCCCTGTTTTGGAACAAAGCACAGATCTACAGATCTGAAAACGCACCAAAACCCTTAGCCAAACCACCCTTTGAGAATAAAATTAATAATCCCAGTTTAGACCTTGACTACTACTTTCAGAACTGTAGGATGTACTTTCCCATGAGTGGTAAATACTCCAATACCTCCAACATATACAGCAAGGCCTTGCTGCTTTAAAAAAAAAAAAAAAAAAAAAAAGAAGAAAAGAAAAAAACAAACAAACAAACAAACAAACAAAAAAAATATATACAATTTGAATGGAACAACTGTATAAAAGGGGAATGTTTGTGTTGAGACTCCCCTCAAGCAGTAGGCTGCATGGGGACGATACACACACAGGATCACTGGCCAGGTATTATGCTCTAACTAACTAAATACACCATGCTATGTTCATCCTGTGTTCTTGGTTGAACTATCTGAAGCGAATGGAGCAGAGATGGAACGAAGATGCAAGATGAGTTAAAACTGTTCAGTGTGTATGTGGGTGTGTGGATGTGTGTGTGTGTGGGTGTTGTGAAACTCATACCTCCATCAGACCTCTGTAAACCTTGATCACGAATCAAGTCCTAAAACAGGAAATGAAAATGAATATATCAGACTCATTAAATCGCAAGTGTGAAAACCCGCCCCCAAAAACTACAACAAAACACGAGTGAATTTACTGACATCAATGTTGACTGGCTCGATTGTGTTGATATGGACGTTGGGGGCTGAGGAAGAGCGGTCTCTCTGGCCAAACTGATTACGGTGGTCTTCCTCCCCTGGCCGGAAACTTTGCGGGATGGGAATGGATTTGGACGGGGATACGGTCGGATGGCATAGCGACCTGGAAGAAACAAACATGATGTGTGTGATAACTGATCACGTAATTATGATAGATGATTTTTGTCACACCTCATGCAAAATGACTGGTCTTACCCTGTGGAGTCAGATGGTGGGATAGATGGACACACCTCTGACACAGGGGTGGTGCCCTCTGACGACACCTCCTCCTGGGTGATTGGGTGATGCACCAGAAACTTGGACGTCAATAATAAACTAGTGGGAGAGGGAACAAAACATGTTGTATAAACACTGCAACAACTCTACACTCAGTACAGTCAGTTCCGGTCCAATAGTCCCTTTTGGAACTTTCTCATCAGCCTGCACCGAGAGACGGACAAGCTTCAGTCCTAGTACGTTTCCCATGAGCACTCACTCCAGTTGGTCATAGTTGACGCACATGAGCGGCACCTCAGTGCTGCAGCGCTGGTGGAATTTGTAGCCACACGTCTGACAGCGGAAGCCCTGGAAAAGCAGCTTCCGGCAGAAATCACAGAAGGCCAACGTGAAGAAGGTCTTCCTCACCTACCAACAGCAGTAAAAAGGTTAGGGTCCAGGGATGCAATCATTTAAAATATAAATAAATAAATAAATAAATAAATAAATAAATAACACTCTTAAAGTAGAAGAAACTTGATGTGTTAGTTCCACAACCACTCATTTTTGTCCAGGAGTAGTCAAAAAGCATTTTAATGCTATAAACATCTTCTAAACCTAGGACCATGAGTCACCTCACCTGCTAGGAGAAACCACACTAACCCAGCACAAATGAAGCTTTAGAAACCGCTCTGCTACATCTGTCTTAGGAAACAAGAAGTTGTGCAGCAGATAAAGCAGGAACGTTTAAGAGCACGTGTGTTTTGTGGGACATGCCTTCTCCAGATTGCACAAAATTACACAATTCATTTGGCTTCCTTTAGATGTTTGCCAACTATATAAATTCAATCAAAATTTGTAGAAGTCCAGTTACATAAAAATTCATTGCTTACAAAAGGTCCATATAAGAAAATAATATGGCTGAATGGAAGAAAATTTACTTTTCAATGTTGAACCATTAATGCCTAGGTTATGGCTATAAATATGACATTATGTGAAGTGGTTATGTTTTGTTTTGGTGTGACACTCCATGTTAGCACTTTTGACCAATGCCATGGAATTTTAACAGATGAGACATGTTCCTCCCTGCTTCAAGTTCTAATCGTAAAACATACTTCCTTCTCTATACATCTTTAAGCATTTACAGTTTTCATTGTCACCTGTTTCGGAACAAAACCATGCCGTCAGTTTACGCAATCAAAATGAGAAATCTATAACAGTCTCTGTGAAATTTTCCCTTTCTGACAATGTTTCTAGCCCTGTAGCTAATCTCCGGTCCGATGAGCTGCCTTCAGCTAAATAATTTGCATAATGCGTGTGTTTGGAAAACCACAACAGAGGATCTGCAACACAAGCCGCGGTGGATCATGTTTAGAAAATTAGAGTTGCTGAACTGTTGCTATGGATTTTTTTTTTTAAAGTTTTTTTTTTCCATACGTTCATTTGCAGTGGTTTAATCCACCGAAATACTTTGCTAGGTCTGTTTAAAAATACATCCACAGTTAAATGGAAATTAAATTAAATGCATCCTCAAACTAATTTACAAAGTTTCACACATGTATGAGGCTGTATACAGTATATTGTATATTTGGCAAGCATGCACAATATATTTAGATTTTTTCTAAATATTTTAAAGAAGAAAAGATATACATCCCAGTGCTGCACAATTAATCAGATTTTCACCAGGATCAGATTTTTTTTTTTTTTTTTAATAATTAAACTAAAATAAATCAAATTAAATAATCACCTGTAATATTGGTGATCTTTGCCAAAAAAATAAATAAATAAATAAATAAATAAAAATGTAGTTCACTGGGTAAAATCAGATGTCTGTTTTAAGGTGGATTAAGTTACAGCTTTCCTGTTATGGAGCTTGATTATCTGACCAGTCACAGCCCTCACAATTCGACTGTAGATTCGGTTACAGACCAAATAAGCCAGACCTATCACAACCAGGATTCCCACAAAGTGGTAACATTCATGCATTTATATACTGAGCCAAATATTGGTAATCTATAGCATTTAAAACATTATATTCAACTGCTGTAACCAACAGGCCAGGTGTTTTAAAATATCTGCAAAAGGCTATGTGAATGGGTTTATATTGTGTAAGTATTACTTTATGTCGCAAAACACAAACACCGCCGTTGTCATGGTGAGCTGACCCATAGTTTATTAAGAAATACCGCTGTACTAAATAAATAATACAAAAAAAATAGAAAAACCTAATTGAATGATTCTCATTTTGCTCTCTACTATTGTGTAAATGTTGTAATTACTTCAATACAATATTGGAACAGTTTCATGATACTCACAAAATTATGGGTTGTCAGGGGAACGTTCTCTAAAACCTCAACGTGAAGCTCCTCCCCAGTTAACCAAGAAATGTCTGTATCCCAGCCAATGGGTTTCTTCTCTCTGATGAGAACAAAGAAAGGTTATGGGGAACTCCTTGTCACATTGGCAGGAATGGTGAATATGAGTCATTTGCAAACCTTTTAAATACCATGTTAAATATTAGCATCCCACCACTGTTAACTCTGTGTGTAATGTCAAGTCAAACCACACTGGCAAGTTTGACAAAGTTGATAACTTATGTTTGTACATTATACACATTCAGTCGGTATGTAATGTTTTTGCTGGTATGCGTTATGGCCTAGCAGTTTACGCTTTTTACCCATCCTGAATCCTGTAGACAGCACAGCATTCTGGGATCAGACCCCGCATCATCAGAGCCTTCTTTAACGAGTCCCTTACGGTCATCCCACAACGTGCTGGAACCTAAAGACACATGAGAAATCACAAGATCAGGAATTTTCTCAAATCCTTTTTAAGTCTCGGTTTCTCTGCTGTAACCCAAAAGAGTCACGCTGAGAAGCTCCTCCGAATAAAAGAGGTCACCTACATTTGCTCATAGACTGTGGACCCACACCGCTCTACAATCTGGTGGAAGAAAATTCATCCACAAAGCTCCTATTCCTTGATTCATGTTTCATGGGGCAGACAAATTATTATTGGCAGGTTTATTAATTTACCTAATAAAAGCGGTCAAACCATCAACCAGATCGCACCTCTGAAAATGTGTGTAGTGCCGCAGGTGGTGGGAGACAGAAGCATGAGCTATAGTTACAGCATCAATGTGTGTGCAATGTATTACGTTTAAACATGCATACTAAATGAAAACTCGTCAATAGGCAGGATATCATTTTCTAAATCTGGTTACTGAACCTAATTGTTTGCTGGGGAACTAAAAATAAAAACTAACAGCCGAAAAATCATGAAATCTGCTTGTCCCAGTTGCCCAGGCTACTGATTTGTCCTTCTCATTATATCCCAAACTTCAGTTACTGCTCTGACATGAGCATAATACATGTTAGCAAATGCCCCCCCCCCCATTTTCTCCCCAATTTAGTCTTGTCATTTCCCACCCACTAACTAACTCTGCCCTCACACACAACAACTATCAAGAGTGTTCTGGATGCATGAGCTCACAGATGCCAATGACTGGCCTGTGTCACTCTGATAGACAAGGATGAGCGAGAGTATGGCTATGGCATTGTGGGGATTTGAACCTGCAACCCCCTTCTGATAGGGTTAGAGGTCGACTGATAGAGGATTTTACCAATATCTATAACTGAATTGGGCAGGATCTGCCGATAACAGATTAATCAGATAAGAGTTTTTAAAATTGATACTGAATGAAAACATTCAAAGTAAAAATATGGCTGAACTTTATTACAAAAATAAACAGTACTGACTATACCACGAACATGTACTGTACTTTTTTTAATGAAATATTAGCGCTGTTAATATTATTTATTTTATTTTATATATTTATTCAGATGTTTTTTTAAAGGGGGAGACCAGGGGACAAGTTAGGCGTTAGTTAATTTTGTTAGTTAATATTAAAGTAAATAAAAGACAAACTGAACTATAAACTGAATATCCAAACTAAACCAATGAATTATAATTAAAAAAAAACAAAAACAAACAAAAAAACACTTCAATTAACACAACAAAATTTGTCACGGATAGTTTTTATTTTGCCTCTAGAGGCCACTCTCGTACTGTATAATGACAGCGGACCCTTCTCACCTGCTCCTGTAATGGCCGCAACCGGGATCGGCCTCAAGATGGAAGGGTGAACACTTTTTCTGCCCCCGTCCATAGAGACATTTGTAATGACAGTTAGTAGAACCAGTAACTGAGCAGCTAAAAACTCACCACTGTCCTCTGTTTATTGGGCAGAAAGACTCTGACGATGGGTTTCTGGGGTGAACGTGGGTTAGCACGGGTGGCGTCAGTTGGGGTCTGCAACACTGCCAAGGTGTTGGGGTTTGCAGCGGCGCTCTGGCTTGCCCCCAACCTGAACTCCAGCGGTGCTCGAGTAGGGGAGGAGCAGAATTCTGTTCCATTCCCAATGGCCTCCAGCAGCTGCTGCTCCCTCTGCTGTAAAGCATCGAGTTTACTGGTGTACTCTTCATAAGCCTGGGAGGAAGAAGGAACACATCAGCACCTTGAATTCCCACTGGTTAAAGAGCACAAAATGCATCATGTTTCAGAATGAGTTACACAGAAATATATGATGCTGGTCCTCATAAAAAAAAAAAATAAATAAATAATACATTTAAGCTTAAAATTGTAAAAGATGTGCTGAATGTATAGCTATCTACTGTACATTGATAGATTTTAAAGTACACAAGGTCTAACACAACAAATTGGTCCACTGGCAGTAATGAGTATCTCTAAGTCTTTCGTGCTATAACAAACACTCTCTCAACACATTTTTTCATATCTGGTCTACTCACCTCCAGGTATATGGATGGAGGGTTGTGTTCACCACCAAACTTGTCCAGAAGTGCCTCTATGTGCTCTTGAGTCAGCTTAATCATCTGTTTGATATTCCATAACTGCAAGAATGAGAAACAAAGTTTCTAAGGGCTCGAAGAATTGTGCTTTCTTTGTGTAAAGTCTTCCAAACTACAATCCACATGCTTCATCAGGGTGTAAACTGGCCCTACACAGAGGAAATATGGCCCTGGCGATTAGCTCAGTGCTGCAAGAACTTCCAGAATCCTCAGCCAAGTGGGAGCTGAGCTCTGAAACTTGGAATCTAACAAGACAGCAGCAGTTTTGCAGTGGAGACAGTGCTGTCAAAGGGAGCAGTTCAGGGACTACTCAATCACAAGAGACAGCTGGTATGCTCTAACTGAACTGTTCATATTATACAATCATATGTACTGTTTTTGTGATCATGATTTAATAGAAAACACTTTAGCTTTGATGTTAAATACAATGCAATAACCTAATGTAACTGATAAAACAACTACATTATCAACTTTAGACGACTGAATATAAAAACGGTTAGGGAGGTTTGGTACAACTACAAGGGTACCGAGTCTAGAGAACAAAAACTGTCTGGGGCAAAAGAGCCAACTTTACATATACATATGTATGTGTGTGTGTGTTCGTTTTAATATTCTGATTTAATAATTGAATTAATTTTCTTTACCAGCACTAAATATTGCTTTAACACAATTGTGCATTCATGACAATCAGACCCACTAAATGGATCTTTGCATTCTGAAGCAACAGTCACAGCACAAAATTTTTTAGCCACAAGTAAAAGCCAAATATCAGCTCAGAGAAAGCACTCTAAAAACATGACAGTCCTTTACAAGTCAAACAATTGAGCAAAGGTTGTGCCTAATGAACCAGCCTGTCTAAAGACTGGAAGCTAGACTCTGCCTAGATTTGTTTATTGAACAAGCAATATTTTTGATTAAAAGCCAGTCTCATCTCACATTCTAATGGTTCTTCTGTTCAAGTCAGTCCTTGATCACAATCTGTCTAGATGAACTGGCTCGGTCAAATCACAAACATAAAAAGCTGTCCTGTTTCTTCCAAGGGAATCATAAACCTGCCTGTAATGGCCACCTTATTTACATTGCATTCCATGACAATAAAAATAAGTTTTTCTTTTGACAGCAGGCCACACAAGCTGAGCAGCAAGAGCAATATTGCAAAAGCAGTTGTGACCAAATCCACTTGCAATATTTGCAAACACATAAGAAAGGCCCAGCATCGAGCAAAACCCAGGCAAGCTGAGCCATAAAAAGTAATCAACAAAAGTGCAGACTAAATTAAGTCCTGGTGTACTTCCATAAGCACTTAATTAGATTATCAGGACTATTTTTTGACAAGACAGTATGTGACGGGTCAGATCTCACAAACACATCCACAAAAAAGAAAATCCTTCCTTTTAAACAGATGCTAAAATACTGCACACTGCAACTCAAGTAACGCATCATTGAGAAATGCAATATTGCACATAGTCCTTGTTTTAGCAAATCAGCTTGAGCTGTCCTAACCGAAAAATCCAAACTGAATCACTTGCAAAATTAATCTTTATATTTAACGTTATTATCAGTGTAGTGGCATCCATGGTTTTTTTTTTTTGTTGTTGTTGTTGTTGTTTTTGACACTTCTGAGATCACTTTTTTACTATTCCAACATTACCAACAATGATGTCTGACTACTGCTGATAGTGGTGCTGTAGGATTTAGCCACTGATCCATCACAATAAAGACAGTGATGCAGCAGCACTTTAGTCCTTCCATCTCTCTCACCTCATCATATGTACATTCTGCTCAAATATATATGAGGTTCCAAACCTTCAACTTTCATCCTAATACTAACCATTTGTCAACGTCCATCCATCCATCCATCCATCCATCCATCTTCTATACCGCTTATCCTTTTCAGGGTCATGGGGAGCCTGGAGCCTATCCCAGGAAGCATTGGGCACAAGGCGGGGTACACCCTGGACAGGCATTTGTCAACGTCACCTTCAGCATTTTGTCGATCACTAACTAACCGATCACTAACTAACCGAGGTAGGTCTCAGTGCGACTGAATCATGTAGCTGCTTTAAATTCTGGATCAGAGTCCAACGTTTGTGGTCTCCACTACTTCTACATTGAATTTCTCATTAATAAGACTTTGAAAGCCAGCAGAAAATGCCGAGTCAGAAAATAAGCTCTTGCGGTGTTGTTTTTAGGGGCTAAAACCGAAACCTGACAGTTATCACTCATGCTGAATTTGTTTTTCCTATTAAACACCAACGTAACTGCACTAGCAGTGTCCCCCTGTGACATCAGCACAACACAATGTCACTAGCTTCTCACAAGAATAACAAAAATTACAGCAACAACCAACAAATTAACACCTGAACTGCTAAACACCACCAACATTCCAGTATAAACATATTTAATGTTTGAGAGGAGACATTTCCTTTGATGATGCTAATAATAACACTGTACTAGTAGCATGGTGTTGTACCAGCAGATACATGGCAAAACTGATACACAGGCACCTGTAATGATGGATGTGTGTGTGTGTGTGTGTGTGTTCGCTACATCACACACACACGTCATGGCAAATGAAGGCCAGCACGGGTTACAAATTATTATATAGCCTGTAAACAGCACTACCTCAATACTGAGGGTCTGTAATAAACATGCTTTAAACAGTCCCTGAAACAGAAGGAACACTTTATGGAGGGTTTATGAAGCTACACAAATCAGGAATTGAGATTTTGGCCCAAAAATAGAGAGTACATGTTCAGGACAGGCTGCAGTTTTGAACAATACACGGCGAGAGCTGCCTCAGATGTCGGTTTAATTAATAGGATGTATTTCGGTGTAGCTCGAGCACTAGCACGGATGCTAACAAGCATAGCTACAGCTGCAGTGGGCTCACGGAGGAAAATAAAGCGCAGAAAGAGGCGAGTGAAACACGGCCAGGCCCCTGGAACAAACACGGGCTCGGGGAACTGCAGCGAAAAAACATGGAAGAACCTATCTATAACTGAAGAACATCTCCGCGGCTGTAATCATGCACCTGGCCAGCTACATATAAATACATACGTGTGTGTGTGTGTGTGTGTGTGTATATATATATATATATATATATATATATATATATATACACATACATACACACACACATACATAAAATGTATGTATGTATGTATGTATGTATGTATAACACATATACCTATATACACACAATGAACCGTGCGTGTGCGACAACACATTTTAGTCAAACCGTTTTGTGTGTGTGTGTGTGTAAGAGAGAGTGTGTGAATGTATATAAGTGCATCATCTAGCCCCCCTCCCGTGCAACGCATCCCCCGCGATCCATATTAGAGCCGGTGTTTCCTGAAGGTCTCCTCCATCCAGGCAGATCTCCCCCTCCTCAAAGCTGTCGTACCTCCTCGGGAATGTCGTGGCGATGCTCGGCCTCAGCGGACGCGGAACACGCCGTGCACACCGAGCTGAACCCCGCGCTCAGCGCCTCCAATCCCGGCCCCGGCTCCCGCTCCGCGTCGTGCGCCATCGGCTCTCCGTTAAAGACGGCCGGTGGGGACTCGGCGCTGCTCAACGCCGCCATTTTAAACTACGAGACACCGAGTGGGAAGAAAAAAAAATATATATATATTTTAAAAAGGAGAAAAAAGAAAGATGTACCGACAGACACCGACAGGAGAGGGAGACAGTGTAAAGAAAAGCGCTGCTGCAAGCAGGAAAGAGGTTTACAATTAAAGTTTTGTTTTCGTGGACAGAAGGAAATAAACTTTTTAGCTGGATTTACATT
>JANDJT010000092.1:16047392-16058322 GCA_024331685.1 Stegophilus panzeri | reverse complement strand
AAAAAAAAAAAAAAAAAAAAAAAAAAAAAAAAAAAAAAAAAAAAAAAAAAAAAGCGAGAGAGAGGAGGCGAAGGAGAGAGCGAGACGGGAGGGGGAGACAGTGTGAAGAAAAGCCAAGTGACGCTGGAAAACGGGCCGTTTTTACCCCTTAACATGAGCCTATAACAACAGTTATATTACATTAAAGATTGAGGAAGTGTTTTGAGATAGAAACAAACAACTGATAACACGAGTAACCCTGGCTACAGTACCGTTCCCGGAAGTTTCTACATACGAAAACAAAATAGTACATAAAAGCAACCTTTTATAATCATTCCTTATCACTTGTCATAGAACCATAAGAGAACCTTGTGTTGTGAAGTTCCCACAAGGTTTTGCTGACTTTTGTTAACCAACATAGAACCTTCATACAATGAGGTCACATGTCTCTCCAAAAGAAAGAAGCAAAGAGTCGGATACTACTTTAGTTACCCACAATATAATATTCCCAGAACATTGTGAAATGGTTAAAAAAATAACCAAAGGAGACCCAGGTGCTGTTTTTTAAAATCCGGAATATAACATTCTCAGAACATTGTGAAATGGTAAAATAAAAATAATAATAATAATAATAATAATAATAATAATAATAATAATCAGAGGAGACCCATGTGCTTTTTTGTCCACAAAGAATGTTCCCAGAACATTGTGAAATGGTTTCCAAAAAATAACCAAAGGAGACCCAGATGAGGACATTCCCAGAACATTGTGAAATGGTTCTCAATTAAAAAAAAAAGTAAAGCTAGATGCTATTTTAAAACCAAAATAGAATGTTCCTAAAATGTTGTGAAATGGTTCCGAAACAACCCTGTTAAAAAACACACACAATAGAAACCCTCACAAATTCGAATGGTTTCCACTACAAATACCATTTCAGACCATCAGCTAGCCATTAAAACCATTACCATTATTGGTCCTTAATGGTATCCACTAGACATAATATGCCACCAATAGAAGGCAACACATTACCAGTAGAGACACACAGGGACCATTACAGTTTCCATTAAAACCAATACAATTCCCATTATAACCATTAAAACCATTAGAATTTCTATGAGGGTTTCATAGAAACCCAGAACACTCCAGAACATTGTGAAATGGTTCCCAAAAATAACCAAAGGGGAAACAGATGCTATTTTTTGGTAACCATAACAGAATTTTCCCAGAACTTTGTGAAATAGTTAAATAAATAAATAAATAACCAAAGGGGAACCAGATGCTACTTTTTGGTAACCAAAATAGAACATCACCAGAACGTTGTGAAATGTCTTCAAAACAAACAAACAAACAAACAAACAAACAAACCCAAAGGGCAGACCAAGTGCTATTTTTGGTTAACCGGCACAGAATGCTACCAGAATGTTTGAAAATAGTTCCCGCCAAAAATAACTAAAGGAGGACCATATGCTAATGTTACAGAAATGTTTGGTGTTTGCTAGGAATGAATCTAACTTTTGTATATGTTTAGGAATGATGGTTCAGTCCTGCATTGGGTTACTGTCTGTGTAAAATTTCACGTTCTCTCCGTGTCCACATGAGTTTCCTCCCACCTCCCACAAACATGCCAGTAGGTGGGTTAGCTAAGGTAAATTGCCCATATTTGTAGATGAGTGTGTGCATGCTGCTCTAAGATGGACTGGTGTCCCATCCAGGGTGTGTTCCCTCCGCACGCCCAGTGTTCCCAAGATAGGCGCCAGATCCCCTGTGACCCTGACCAGGATAAAGTGGTTACTGAAAGTGAGTGAGAGCTCACTTGGAAAATAGTTCCAGCTGTGTTTATATTAAGGTGCTCATTCTAATATGTTATCATTTCTATAGTAATTTATACAGGGACTTATATGGCAGGCGCACCGATTGAACAGTTTAAAATGTGGGTAATTGTTGATATGGTGAATTTTTATGTGAGGAGATGTTTATTTGAAATATTTGGAAAGACTCCAGTGTCAGTGTTTGTAACAGTCAGGAGTACAGCTGTTTAAGTTTTCTGACACAGGAAACTCTTCAGGACAGAGGGCTTGGTGGGTTCTGAGTAACATGGCAAGCTGCTTTTTTGGTCTTATTAATTAAAAAAGGGGCTGGTGAGGGAACTGCTATTTATAGCTGTTATATCAAGTAACAGGAGATTTCTCTCAAAATAAAATGACATGTTCTTTAATGTATAAAAAAAATCATGCTGTGGTGTAAGAAGAATACAAAAAATTTCGCTTCATGCTGGGGTGCATCACATCACCCTGTCATTAATTATTTTCTTATTAGTACCCGGCCCAAACGTTTTATTCCTTATTTAACAAGAGTGAGAAACCAGGTTGGATCAGTGATGTGGTGTTATTATCTGCTTAATTACAGTGGAGGACTGTAACAGATGGTGTTAAGTGAATACATTTTGAATTAAATGTTATTTGTATAGTGCTTTTAAAAATCGACATTTCATAAAGCTGCACGATAATATTTAACATTTAATGCCATTTTATAGCTTGTTACATAATATTGTGACAATATTGCGCCAGTGACAGAATGTATCCTTTTTACTGAATTGTATATTTTCCCACTCCATATTTTTGGTTCTCAAACCTCAGTGACAAATTTTACTTTGTTGTACTGTATTTCAGTGTGTGTGTTAATTCTTTCTGTTGTTGTTTCTGCAGGGGTGCTACCTGATATCCTTAAAGCAACACTAATTTTCTCAGCAGACATCACACCACTCATTACTCCATGGCAAACAGCGGAAAAGTCCCATTGGATGACTCAGGCATCACATCTTCCAACTTCACAAATATATGCCATGTCCATAATCAGAATGCAGCAAAACATTCAGTGGGAAGGACCCACAATGGAGGATGTGTCAGATAACAGTGATGAAGAGGGACTTGGCATGGGTGCCTCTTGCCATTCAGGAGTATTTTTGACCAGTAATTATTACCTTTTGGCCCTGTAGATTTGTCATACACCCTCTATTTAGAGGTGTCACTTGATGGTATTGTGTTTGACCCACATGTCAGAACTTTGTCAAATGCACAAACCCCAAAAGATTTGTAGATCAACCTTAAAATTCAGGCAGCACTGTGAAGTTGAAATCGCAGGTCCAAGATCAGCTGATTTTGTGGTTCTTGTAGAAGAGGACATCGTGATTCAGAGTTTATATAAAGACAGTGGTGTTGCAAAAACTACTAGAAAGACAGCAGTCTATTTCTTATACATGCAAAGATTTAAAAATGCAAATGCTTTGAGTGAGTTCTTAGCATCAAGTCAGCATATTAAGCACCATAACCTAAATGTAAGGTACTGTATATGCAAATGACAACTGTTGTCCGCACAGAAAATACCTACAGAAGCCCATAACGGCTGTGAACGTAATGCTACCAAGATGGCTGAAATGCTGGTTGACTTCCGCAAGCATCACTCCACCAGCAAACCCTTGACAACCAATGGCTTAGCTGTGTCCAAGGTTGAGGCTTTCATGTTGCTGGTGACCAGCATCAACAACTCACTGAAATGGGTCAACAATATAACCACCATCCTGAAGAAAGCACAGCAAAGACTGTTCTTCCAACCCCAGTTCAAGAAGCCCAGTATCTCAACCCATCTTGAAAATATTCTACTCAGCCCTCATAGAGAGTGTGCTCACCACCTTCATCACAGCCTGGTTCCCCAATCTGCTTAGAGCATTAATGAGGCCAGACACTGATGTCGGATGAGGAGGGCTGGGGTGCAGTCAGCAATCCAGTTCAACCCAAAATTGTTCAGTGGGGTTGAGGTCAGGGCTCTGTGCAGGGCATTCGAGTTCTTCTACTCCAAACTTGGCACAACATGTCTTCATGGAGCTTGCTTGTGCACAGGGGTATCGTCATACTGGAACAGGTTTGAACCTCTTCGTTCTAGTGAAGCGAAATTGTAATTCTTCAGCATAGAAAGTCATCCTGTACAATTGTGTGCTTATAAATTTGTGGCAAAAATCTGAGGAAGAACCACATATGGGTGTGATGGTCAGGTAATAAACACCATATAGTGAAAGTTTCCTCCCACCTCGCAAAAACATGTTGATAGCTGGATTGGCTGCTCTAAATTGCTCATAGTGTATCATCACTTGAAAAATCACTCGCTGCTTGTGAAGATGGCCCCACATGCATAGCCCAAAGATCACTATGAGTTTACTGTGGATGGTACCACACAGACACCATAAAGATGGCTGTAGATGTGCTTCCTTGGACAGCCTAAGGACTGCAATTGCTAAGAACAGTTTACACTCCATCAGTGAACAGTTAATAATTTCAGTTTGATACCACAGACTTAAAGTTAAAACTCTAATGATGCTCATACACAAGTTCCTGTTAACACAATTGGCACTTTTTGACTCTATAGTATAGTTATAGAAGAGAAATGATTTATAATTACACTATCCGGTGTCACCCAGAAGAGGATGGCATCCATTTTGAGTCTGGTTCCTCTCAAGGTTTCTTCCTCTTGCCATGTCAGGGAGTTTTTCCTTACCACAGTTGCCTCTGCCTGCTAAAAGTGCTATATAAATAAAATTTGATCGAAGATACACTGCAACCCTGATGAGAAAGTACTTACTAAAGATGTATGAATATTTAGACCATACATTTTAATAACAAACCCAAAAATAGCCAGAGGGTATCTACCCAACCTGGCAAACTGTAACTGACACAACTTCAGGATTACTGTAATAAATGGGGGTGAAACTGAGGAAACGGATGTAATGAACCATTCAAGACTGACTTATATGAAAGTGAATATTTTAATCCACCACAAAATAAGTAACACTTAAGCTGATAAATTGAATTTTATCCACTTCCTGCTGAGGATTCACATCTCTGCATTCTCTGTAGCAACAGAATGGGACAGTCACTACACCCAAACTCTTGAATGTCCTCCAAGATATGCATGAATTCTTCACGACTCCTGAAAAAGCGGCCCTTAAATACAGCATCTTCTTGGCTACTTTTTCTTCATGGCTCTCTTTCCTTCTCCTTTTTTGGGCTTTCCTTTTCCGCGCAGCTTCCTGAGACGCCGCATCTCCTCCTTAAAGTCCTGGTGTTCATCTCTGTAGGCAAGAAAAAATCCAAAAACAACAAACATATGAATGCAATTGTCACATACACCAGTGAAGCGTGTTTAGAGAACACAACCTACCTGAAGAGGCCCATGTATCGGAGTTTCTGGGTCAGGGAATAGTAGATCTTGTGCTGAGGGTACCAGTCATACACCTCTTTCTTCTGTGCCATAGGAGGCTCTTTGAACAGCTGCACCACCTTCATGGATTTGGAGTCTGTAGGCCGCACCACGTCACCAAAGATGCGGGCACTGAGGCGAGCCATGCGCACGGCATAACTGGACAAATTCGCCATGGCTACCTAAAGGGAAAACGTGTTGTGTTCATTTCGTACACTTACAATTAGGGTCATTTGAAGCTTAAGTGTTAAAACAAAATGCATAAGAGCCCTCCTAAATGATCAATACTAAAGAGACAAACTGATGGACATTCCTGTGATACTTTGTGCTGTTATTGCTCTTCAAGTGTCCACGTACGTATACCTATTTCTTGAGGGTGACCCGAGGGTCATTACTGGGAGGCACCAGACATATCTGAATAGTATGTATAGTTGAGGACAAAAGTTTACATACACCTAGGTAATTTTTTCACAATTCCACACATTTCATGTTACATACATTTCCTGTGTTAAGTTAATTACTGTTTCAATTCCATAAAAGGTCTTTTCAAAATAATAGCTAAGAGACAGATTTATTTCAGCTTTTATTTACTACATCAGATTCTCAGTGGGCCAATACATTTTGTTAGTATTTGATGGCAAGTTTAATTGCTTGAACTTGGATCAGACACTTGCGGTCGACTTCCACAAGCTTCACACAATACTCTGCTGGAATGTTTGCCTGGTCCTCCTGAGAGAACTGGTGTAACTCAGTCAGGATTGTAAGCCTCCTTGCTCAACACAAGTTTTCATTTCAGTCTACACATTTTCTATGGGATTCATGTCAGGGTTTTGTGATAGCCACTCCAGTACTTTCACTGTTATCTTTAAACCATTTTATTACAACTTTGGATGTATGTTTAGGATCATTGCCCTGCTGGACGACCCAGTTGTGACCAAGTCTAAGACTTTTTAGCTGATGTCTTGGGGTTATGCTTCAGTATTTCTAGAAAATCCTCCTTCCTCATTGTGCTAACTATTTCCTAAGTGCACCAGTTCCTTCTCCAGCAAAACACCCACAGCATGATGCTGCCACCCCCATGCTTCACAGCTGGGATGGTGTTCATCCTGCTTACTTCATACACAGCACCAAAGAGTTCAACTGTTGTTTCATCTGACCGGTGAACACTTCTCCAAAGACTAGTGATCACATGCAAACTTCAGTCTGGTGTTTTTATGCCCATCTTGGACTAAGGGCTTCCTTGTGCAACAGCCTTTCAGTCCATGGTGATGTAGGACACTCTTAATGGTGGATTTGCATACTTTGGTACCTGATGCCTCCACCTCCTTGACCAGTACCTTTGTTGTTGTCTTGGGGTTCAGTTGACCCTTTCAGACCAAAGTTTGCTCATCCCTGGGAGTTAATTTGTGCCTCCTGCCTGAATGATGCAGTCTCTGTGTTACCCCAAGATTTTTTATATTTGCATACAATTGTTTGTACAGATGCTCGTGGTGCCTTCAGGTGTTTGGAAATTGCTCACAAGGAGGAACTGGTCTTATGTCTAATTCAGCTTTTTTCAGAGGACTTGACTAAGTTGCTTGGATTTTCTCATGGTATCAAAGGCAAAAAGGTAAAAGGATGGCTCTAAACGTAGGGCCTTATACACTCCTAATTATGACCACTGTTCAAGCAGAAGCTTCTAAAGTCATTACGTCAATTGCTGGAATCTTCCACATTGTTTAAAGAGACAGTCAACTTGGCGTCTGTAAACTTTTGACCTACTGGAATTCTGATGTAGTTGTGAAAAACCGAGGGAATATCTTTAGCTTAGGTGCATGTAAGCGTTTGGGTTCAGCTGGAAAATTATGCTACTTACTTTTACTTATGGAGATGCCCTGATGGTGTATAAATACAGAATCACGTTCTCATTCAGTCTGAGGTAGAACATTACAGCATTTAACAGACACAAGTTGTTTGCTACATCCAAGCTGCTACTGTAGTGCAAGACACACCCTCAGGCGGTATATATAAATATTTGTATAGAGAGCATGTAATTGGACTAACACAAGACTGGTACAGGATGAGTCATCAAGTGATGAACTATAAAATTAAAACAAGGTTATCTCCCAAACATTTTGGTATATGGTAATATACTGTGGTATTAGTGCCCATAACACTAAAGGAAGGGCACAAAAATTTTTATAAAGTGTTTCACTATTAAAATAATCTCATAGTAAGCGCAGTATACATGAAATAAAACTGAGGTAAAGTAATATATAAAATCACGATAATAACCAACCACACGCTTGCCAAAAGGGCAATTTAATCAACTGTTTCATTGGATCCTATCATGATAATAGGGTGAATTCCAAATGCCTCTTCACTCCCTATACAAGCGCCCTATATATGGTATAAATAAACTGCTTCTACGTTGTACCTCGTGCACTATGTAGCCAATCCGGAGCCGTTTAGGATTTTACCGTTAAGATTTGACAACACAAGGTCTGCTGGTCATTCACGCGACACTTGCGAAAGACAGAATGACTTACCTCTCAATGAAACCCCGAACAATTTACTCCGAGATTAAAAATCCAAATAAACGTTTATAAATGAGACATAATATTATGTAACTACATTCGCTTAAACAAACTTGTACCGTGCTAAGTAGCTAACCTTTAATGTAATGCTAGACTATAAGCATCTCGCGTGTGAAAGGGAATTGTGTAAACTGCGCATGCACTAGCCAGGGCATCTGATTGGTTAACATGTGAACAAGTTCCTAGTCACTTCCGCATCTTTAGCGTTTTTGACTACGTCTTTAACAGTGTGTCATTTTAATGTTACATGACGTATACATAACTAATGTTGATAATTAGCTCTTATTTAAAAATGTTTGCGACTATATTTCTAATTATGCCAGCTTTGGCCTAACGATATCAAATCGTAAAATAAAAAGATGAGCTGTTGTTAGCTTCTGCCAACATCTCATGTCAAAACATGTGATCATTCTTGGTGAATATATACGACTTCGTGCCTGTTTCCTGAACACCAAACGGAAAATTAGCGTGGTTGTGTCGTATTAATGTCCTAGTTCTCACATTAGTGCTAAATATGCCTAGTGTTCAAATATGTTGCAACGATGGCAAGACAGATAATGCGCGTCTTTATATTGACTCCGTGTTGAAACAGGCTTTACAATGGTTCCGCTTTGAAAAACGTCTAGCACCTGTTAGCTGTGTTATTGCCCAAAACAGCATATGGCTATTACCACCATGAAAACAGAACATATCAAATATTAACATACCAAACATTAATATTTATTTTGCTCTGTGGAATCATCTTTCCTCACACAGGTGCCAGGGAGGAAAAACATAATTTGTTAAAATATCACAATATTCACGGTATTTTCTTTAGCATTCCCAAATCCACAAGAGACAAATCCAGGCCTTAAGGTAACAAAAGGCAACAAAGCTGTTTCCCCCCTTTTTCCTATCAACTATATCCATCAATCCATCTTTCCTTTCTTACTTCCTCCACATAACGAGAATCGCAAGAAGTTTGAAATGTAATATAAGTCTATACTACAACACGACAGCATTCAGAAATACAAAGCAAAGTAACCAGAAAACAAAATATTTTAAGTGAGTGAACATACAAGTTATTGGAGAAAACACCCACAAGTTACTGAGCAATTAATTACAATTACTTTTTACATTACTAATTACAATTATTTTCTTTTTCCCCCTTCTATTAATATCTTATTAAACATGCACTATTTTACACATTTTTGTTACTGGAACAACTGTAAAACCGAATATACTAAATGTCCTGTTGTTTAGATAAGTCTTATGTTTAGATAAGTCTTTATCTTAATTATTTTGTCCCACAGGTGGGGGGCACGGTGGTTAGCACTGTTGCCTCTCACCTCGGGGGTTGGGGGTTTGAATCCTGCCTCTGCCCTGTGTGTGCGGAGCTTGTAAGTTCTCCCAGTGCTTGAAGGGTTTCCTCCTGGTACTCTGGTTTCCTCCCCCAGTCCAAAGACATGGGTGGTAGGCTGATTGGTATTTCCAGATTGTCCATAGTGTGTGAATATGTGTGTGTGTGATGGGTTGGCACCCCGTCCAGGGTGTCCCGCGCCATATGCCCTGAGTTCCCTGGGATAGGCTCCAGGCTCTGCCGCTACCCTGTGTAGGATAAGCAGTACAGAAAATGGATGGATGGATTTTATGCCACAGGTATGCAAGCTTTTGTACTTGACTTGTATATTTGTATGTCTGATACTGAGAGCTGGCATGACACAGACGCCATGTATTGATTTGTCCACTAGATGGGGATCTGTTCATGGGAACAAGATTGGCATTAAATAAATGTTTGATAGATGGCTCTCCACATTGGTATGAGCATCACATTTTTCCTTCTCTCACAGTGAGTGTATCTATTAACACAATTCTGGGGAAAACAAAATGGGAAAAAAAGAGCCTGTGTTCAAGATAAGGCGCTTTAATGCAGCGCAAGACAAATTGCTCTGGTTGTATCTACTGCATTTTCAGATTACATTGTCTGGCATCCTAAAATGCTGCATAGAGAAAAATAATTAAAATTCAGCTGTCAAGATGCCATTCATACCATCGTAGAGAAAATTACAGTTGCATAGTTAAAATTCAGTTTTAAAGTGTGGAAATATGAGCTGGGAAAGCTATTAGACCTACTTTTATGTGGACCCTCAGGGCAGAGATTATTATAATGCCACATTAAATCTATGACTGCTTTGCCAAGTGCTGAGGTGAAAAAAAAGAAAAGAAAAGAAACGTATTTTATTTTTCCAGTCACAGTAGATGCTGTGTCATTCTGATGCAGAAGTTTTTTCCCTTGAGGTGAAACAGCAAAGAGAGAATATAAGCAGTGAATAAACACTACTTTAAAGTTTAGCTCAGTTGAGTCCTTGTTCTCTGAGAGGACAAAGGACAAATACATGACAAAACATTCATTTAGCCTAAAGAGTTTAATTACATCCAGCTAGTTGCTAATCAGTGCTGCAAGTGGGTCTTTATTCACTGATGGGATTTTTGTTAAAGGAAATGCCCACCCTGAAACACATTACATATGTTTATACTGAAACTTTAGTGATGTGATTAGTGATTCTGGTGCTAATTTGTTGGGCTGTGTTGTATTTTCGTTATTCCTGTGAGAAGTTTGTGTGTGTGCCAAGCAGACATCACAGGAGGACCTCGCTAGCACAATACCAATGGTGTTTAAAAGAAGAAAATATTTTCAGTGGTTTTAAACATAACAGATAAAACCAAAAGAGCAAGAGTGTCTTTTCTCACTCCCAATTTTCAACATCATACTAATGAGAAATCCAACATAGGGTAGATGATAAACATTGTACTCAAAATTCCAGAAAGCAAAGAACCTCTAGGACACAGTTGCGCTGAGTTACAGCAGAGAATCAGCTCAGCTAGTTAGCAGTCTACACGAGAACATGGCATTGTGGATAATGTAGGAAACCATTAACTAACGTGAAAATACAATTTGAAAGATGTTTAAACTAAAAACTACTCTTGGGCCTCCCGGCCAGCTCCATCAAACCCCTCCAAATGATTCAGAATGCAGCAGCACGTCTCGTCTTCAACCAGCCCAAGAGTACCCATGTCACACCCCTCTTCATCTCCCTCCACTGGCTTCCTGTAGCTGCCCGCATCAAATTCAAGGCCTTGATGCT
>JANDJT010000092.1:15993696-16047279 GCA_024331685.1 Stegophilus panzeri | reverse complement strand
CTCAGCGTGGCTCAAGGTCCCTTTCAAGAACCTTCAAACTAACTGTTCCTCAGTGGTGGAATGAACTTCCAACCTCAGTCCGGACCGCAGAATCTCTCACCACCTTCAAAAAACAGCTAAAGACCCACCTCTTCCTTGAACACCTAACCAACCCATAAAAAAAATAAATAAATAAAAAAGTCCATGACTTTTGGTCTATTGACATATGGTGAGTATGTTGTTATGTAAATAAGCTAAAATTAGATACCTAACACACTTATGAAATGCTGTTTTTAAGTTATCCAACTTCGTAAAACTCTTTTGGAAAATAATTATATAACGACAGCATGCTTTTAGCAAAATGTTCCACTTTTTCACGATCAATCATTCAGGTAATGTATATGCTAGTTACCTCACCAGCACTAGCTGTATAGATAACAACACAGCCTGCTAGCTAAATTATTTAATCTTAGCTAATTACAAATTGGTGTTTGATTGAGTTTAGTTACTAGATAAAGATAGCTGAGTCAGCTAACTAATATTAACTGCTTAGCTAAGTTCAGTAAAGTTAACTAGCGCTAACTAGCATTGCAAATAATTATGGAACTAAAGAATACATATCACAAAAGATAAAAAAGCATCTCTAAGTTGTAATATTGTCTTCCAGATGATTTCTGGCTGAACCATGAAATGTACACTGGCCACTTTAATAGGAACATCTCTAACCCTGGTTATTCATGCAGTTATCCAATCAGCCAATCAGGTGGCAGTGGCGCAATGCATAATATCATGTAGATACAGGTCAAGAGCATCAGTTATGGATTGCAGGAGAATGGTCAGGCTGGTTCGAGCTGACAGGAAGACTATGCTCACTTAAATTCATGGTAAGCAGAAAAGCATCTCAGAATGCACAACACTTTGAACCTTGGGCTACAACCAGGGTGTGAATTACGGGGGGGTTGGTGGGGTCTGACTTCCCTCACTAAATAAAGCTTGATTCCCCCTTAAAGACATCAAAACAAGAAGTAGGTGGGTCTTGAAATTTTCACATTTTACTAAGTTGTAATAGTGAAAAATAGTTTGGATTGCTCAGTCTGTCTGAAAAGAAAATGCCAGTATAAATTTGACCACCCCTAAAATGGGTCATACTATTGTTAATGCATGAATGCATGCAGTAGGCTAAATGCGGGAAATACCATGCAATCGTGCACTCAATAGGCCGATTGCAATGGAGATTACATGGGAGATACCTTGAGTGTTTGAAAGACACTTGAGATACAATTAAATATAGTTGTATCTCAAGCATACATTTCCTGCACTGTTCATCAGAATGAAATGTTTATGGTGAAATGGTTAAGATTAAGTTTACCTGTTGTCTTGAGGTCACTTTCAGTCTTGAGTGTGAATGAAGCAAGCTGATAAAATACTGTTCATCCATTCAGCAGTGAAATAGTTAGGAACCACTTCAATATCATTTTGACATACTGAGATGGTGTATCGTACAAAAGTTGTCGCATTTTTAAACATGTGCTTTTTGTTCTTCTTTTCAAAATTCGATACCAGTACCATACCACTGTGTAAGATGCAACCCTTTAGTCACGACTCAAAAATATCTGTTTTATCCGTGTATAGTTTAGGTTGGTAATAAATACAAACTTAATGCAGTGACCTTTTCAGATATAAATAACAGAGGCCTTTTTTACACTTAGATTTCATTTAACACTGTTGATGTTATGAGTAAGAGAAAGGGAACAGGCATAAGGAAGTTTTTTACTGGCAAGAAAAGACAAATAAGTTCAGAAAGTACATACTACTTTTTTAAGGCATTCATGGCACTATTCGTCACATAAGGTTGAACAGAATTGTATGAATTATAGCATTTAAAGTGTTGTGTTCATGTGTTTTAACCCTAGGAACCCTGTAACCCTAGGATACAGCACAGTGGTTCATTGAAGCATGCGTCTGCATTACACAAACTAGTTGCACACTGGCTACAACAGCAGAAGACCCCATTGGGTTCGACTCGTGTCAGCCAAGAGCAGGGATCTGAGGCTACAGTGGGCACAGGATCATTGAAACTGGACAGTTGAAGATTGAAAAAAGGACCAGTACATCAGTAGTTTCTAAAATAAACAAAATGCAACAGTCATTGTCACTGTGGTAATTTTTTTTTTCCTCATTCTAATATTTGGTGTGAAGATTAACTGAAGTTAATGACCTGCATGTGCATGATTTTATGCATTGTGATGCTACCACATGATTGGCAGCCATGATTGGCTGGAAAATCACGTGAATGAGCAGGGGTACAGGTGTTCCTATTGTGGCCAGTGAGTGTATTCCACAATTACAAAAGAGCACAATTTAATTGTTTTCAGTTATGACAATATGAAGAGAACACGCTACAGGCTTGTAGGCTAAAGAAGGATGTTATCTAAAATCATCCACTCTCTATGGTTCACTGACTCACTATTTCAGTATATGACAGATGGCTACTACTCTCATAAATTATTCAGCAATATACCCTGTGGACAGTACAATAGTTCTCTATAACAAACACATTAGGCCAATGGATTGGTTTAGTTGTATCATATCACATTTTCCAGAAAACATATGTTGCAGTAAACTGGCTGTACTTTGGACAAAGCCAGCCAAGCATGAAACAACTATGTTTATCACCTCATGGTGTTCTTGATGGATATGTGAAATGCTGCATTGAAAAAAAAAAATTAATAACTAAAAACAAGCTCTGGCTGGATGTTTCTAAAATTTTCTCAAGCATTCTGAATTGTGACTCGATTTATCTTTTGAGCTCTGAAATCTCTGGCCTTGAGCTTACTGATGGCATGTCAACAACCAAATGGCCATGATGTTAAAAAAAAACATGTTGAGAAGATGGATTCATGTGCCCATGATCCAATATACCAACCAGCATCTCATTCTAAGTGGTTTTAGATGTACCTTTATTTAACTGTGTTCGATACAGCAGGTGTGTTTGCCAGGTTTCAACAAAATTTCCAGCTCAACTACTTCTCAAAAAACACACAAAAAAAGCCCCAAAATTCTTTTTCTAATCCTTTGTGTGGGAAACAAGGTCACCATTGTGCACATGCATTTCTGATATACTGACATTATGTACGCCATAATTTCCCTTTACCTCTCCCAATCCTTGCAATATATCTTATAAGACAAATGGTTCTAAACATCATAAATATACTGTCTGCACTTATAATTTGTATTTGTTTTGGAAAAGTAGATGTAATTCAAGTTATTTGATATAAAGTAAGATCTTTGTGGACATGGAGTATTTTAAAATTAAATTATTTGTTAACCCTGTCTATAACTGTCCTGTCTGCTGTTCCACCTCCACTGAAAACACATAGACAGCAAGCATGGGGCAGCATTATTCTGACCCCTTTGGGCCTTTATTAGTGCTTGTTGTAGTTCTGCTTTGTGACCACTAGGTGCAATAACAACTTTATGGAGCAGCTATAAAGGCGAGTAAATAAATGGAACTTTGGTTCCATTTGAAACTTTTTTTTTAAATGGCTAAACACAAAATATGGCTTTTTGTAATGGCTAATATATATGGAGAAGCCGCCACTGACTATATTTGTTTGCCTATGGGCTGGACTAGTGCATGGAAGGTTCTTGTGCAAGGTTTATAGTTGCATTATAATTTTATTTTTCCCTTCAAAGATACTGGATGTCCCCTCCCCCACCTCCCTGTTTACAGACGGTCTGGGTATAGCTGTCTTTTCCTCCATACGAGATAAACAAAAAAGCGAATTCTGTCATTATGCAATATGTCGTGAGGTGATGCATACAGCTGAGCATGGTGATTCGCATGCGCATGCCAACCCGGGAAGGTTCGAGATGCTTTTCTGCTCACCATGATTGTAAACAGTAGTCATTGCTGAATGGAGGAGCCACAACTGACTTTAGTTCTTATATGACTAACGTTTTAAAAAATAAGCTTTGAAGTTTCTGAAAGTAAGTTGTTTTTACTCTTTTGCTGCTACAAAAAGCTTTCCCTTAGAACCTAGTGACAACTAGGAGTACAATAATGCTCCTATTAACTGGAGGCTACAGGCTGGAGATTGCTTAGGATGGTACCGCTTGAAGTACCATGAAATAGATATGGACCTCAATTCCACATGGACATTCTCACTGTGGTTGCTGGGACTACGGTTGCTGCTATGGCCTTGGGACTGCAATTACCACCGTACAATTTTGCACTCGGGTCTCCTTTAGTGAACCGTGGACTAGTTCAACAAAGACTTCTTGTAAAAACCATAATGAACTTTCTTTTACTTTCACACTATCAGTTGTTACCCAGATGAGGATAGGTTCCCTTCTGAGTCTGGTTCCTCTCATCATCTTAGTCAATTTTTCCTTGCCACTACCACCACTGGCTTGCTCAATAGGGATTAATTCACACACTTCAAATCTGTGTCCTGTGTTTATATATATTTCTGTAAAGCTGCTTTGAGACAATGTCCACTGTAAAAAGCGCTATACAAATACAACTGAATTGAATTAAATTAATGAAGTTGTGTAGGCTATTATAATGCCGTCTGGAGATTTCCGACACGCGTGACCACTTCCGAGTCCAGAAACGGGAAGTTCTCCCGCATGACGTCATATCGCTGACTCAAACCTCTGCAGGTGGCGCTGCGCCTTTAAGAAGGTGCTTTAATAAACAATGAGCGACTCCGGCTGGCAGCATGACATCACCGCTGGATTTGGAGACAGAGACGCGCACAGGGAACGCTGAGGCACCATTAACCGAATCTGCACCATCCAAGTAAATATTGGCATCGCTGTTTCTCCAGGCGGTTCTAGATAACATGTAATGAATATATAGGCTATGTTCCGTGCAAAATTGGCCACAGACCGAGAAGGATTTAGCGCCATGGCCTGGATTTAGGACTGTAGAGCTTCAGCATCATTATTATCTGACGGTGAGTAGAAACTACTGAGTGATTAATAGGAAATGAAGGCCTGTGGATGCTTTGTGTGAACAGCAACATTGCTGTGTGGTCAAGAGTACTTTTACAGTCTATAGCCTTTCGCTTGGGTAAGATTTCATGCATGCAAATCTGCTCAGGTATATTTACAGCATTACAATGAATTTCTACTGTTTTCCTCAATTTACTAGTTTAGCCGTATAGACTGCACGCGCAAAACGTGAGAAATGATTTGCTCAAGGCTCGGACCCTGTTTACTCTTACTATTTAGTGGATGCGATGTCTGACAGAGAAGGGTTGTACTTTATAGACACACCAGCATTTCATTCATTCATTTGCTCTGCTTTGGTATCTTGTCTGGCCATCACGATTATGCTCCTCTTCAGCTATTCAGTGCAACATCATTTAAAATGAAATGAAAAATACAGGATACAAGTCAGACTATCATATTATTTGTTTGCTTTGGTATAGTCTATGGGTTGGAATAGTGCATGGAAGGTTCTCGTGCATGATTTAGAGTTGTATTATAATTGTTTATTTTTTTCCTCCTTCAAAGGTACTGGATGTCCCCTCCCCCACCACCCCGTTTACGGATGGTCCGGTTATAGGCGTCTTTTCTTCCATTCAAGATAAACAAAACAAGCGAAATCCAGTGTACGGACGGATATTTATCAAGTACCGACATTTCTCGAGGTCAGATTGCGTTGCCTTGTGTGTCGCGAGGTGATGCTCACAGCTGAGCACGAGGACTCGCGCGCGCACGCCAACCGAAGCTGTTCGTGGTGCTGAAGGCGACTGAGAGAGCGCGCGACAAAGCTGCGAGGAGTATGGCCGCCGGCAAGCTGCTGCTCTACGCTGGTCTCTCTCTGTCCCTGTGCGCGCTAGGCATGCTGGCCGTGGCCGTGTGCTCCGACCACTGGTACGAGACGGACGCCAGGCGCTATCGCGAGCGGTGCCGAAGCTTCTCGAGCCGCCGCAAGGATCCGGGTTTCATCTACATTCCCAACAACAGCCTGCCGCTGCGCGCCAGCCGCTCGCGCCTCGACCGCTGGGAAGGCAAGCTGCTCGTGACGCGCAACCGACGGCAGCTTTTCGCCATGAGCGCCGCCGACGAGTGCAGCCGCCAGTACAACTCCACCAACATGGGCCTGTGGAGCAAATGCCACCGCCTGGGGTTCGACCAGGACATCGAAGACCTCATTCGGAAAGGTAAGCGCTTTATGTGTCTGAGAGCTAGAAAAAAAAAATCAACAAAAAAACCAAAAACTAATTATTATTGATTTTTAGGGAAAATGTTGTCGCGCACCAGTGAACACTGAACTGTCGGTTGCGTAAGCATCACGTGCCAGTCAGTGTTTCAGTTTTACATGCAAAATCCCATGCAACTGTCTTTATCTTGCACACATCACCAAGCGCGCAATATATCATTTGTTAATCAGTTGTCCTTTCTCAGAAGGCTGCATTATGCACGAATTTACAGATCATCTGTATACGTTTTGCGCGCTCTGATCCATTCTCCTGAAGAACTCCAGATGTGTTCCCTCCAACTGTACGTGTTTCAATTGCAAAAAATGGTTCACAGTGTAATTGACCATATCACTTATCCCTCTAGAACACTGGTTATGCTGTTAACCAAAGTTAATTCCCAGTTTGTGATTATTTTTTTAAAAGTGTAAACGCCTGTAATTAAATGTGCAGGGTTTTGTGATGTACAGAATGAAACCATGATAAAATATTTTTTTTCCCACCTTTAATGTGATATAGCAAGCAAAAAAAATTAATTGAAAAGTTTTAGGAATGAAAGAGAATACCTACAACAACCTGGTTGCACAAGTGTGTGACCGTGCTCAGAATTAACCAATCACATTCAAATTCATGTTGAATAGTAAATAGTATGCCATAATAAATAATAATAAATAGTAATTATCATAAATATGCCATCAGGGAAGTGATTCTGATTAGCCCCAAATAAAGACCAGCTGTTGCTGTAGGATTTTCTTGACATCTTGTTTTTATCTGAGAGCTGAAGCCATGGTCTGCAAAGAGCTTACAAAGCATGTATGGGATCTCATTGTGGAAAGGTATCAATCAAGATAGTGGTACAAAAGAATTTACCATGGAACACCATGAAGGCCATTATCAACAGGTGGAGAAAATGGGACACTGTAGTGAATTTACCAAAAAAGAATGTCCAGCCACTATAGACAAAAGGACAAGAATAAAACTTATAAGGGAGGTTGCCAAAAGAGCTACTGCAACATTAAAGGATCTGCAGGAATATTTGGCAAGTACTGGTCACTCTCAATGTGACAACAATCTCTTGTATTCTTTACATGTATGGGATATGAGGTAGGGTGGCTAGAAAAAAGCACTTTCTCATGGAAAAACAAACAAACATCCAAGTCCACCTAAATCACCCAGAAATGTGGAAGAATGTGTTATGGTCTGGTGAGACCAAGGTAGAATATTTGGGGCATAATTCTAAAAAGTGCAAAAACAAGACAGCTCGTCACCCAAAGAACACCATAACCATGCTGAAGCATGGTGGTGGCAGCATCATTCTACTGGGCTGCTTCTCTTCAGCTGGGACTGGGGTTCTACTCATAATAGATAGCTCCAAATTCCTATCTATTTTGGCACAAAACTTGCAGGTCTCTGTTGGACAGCTGTAGAAGAATTAAAATTTCACCTTCCAACCTAATAGCAACCCAAAGCACTTATCCAAGTCAACAAAAGGAATGGCTTCTGAAGAAGAATCAGTGTTTTCGGATGGCCCAGTAGAAGCCCAGATCTAAATCCTATCGACAAACTCTGGAATGACTTGAAGAGGGCTGCACACAGGAGATTGCAATTTTATAGATCTGGAGCATTTTTGCAAGGAAGAATGGAATAAAATTGCCAAATCAAGATCAAGTGCTAAGTTGGCAGACTCTTACCGAAAAAGGCTGAGTGCTGTGTTACAAGCAAAAGGTGCTATAATAAAGTTAAGGACTGTGCACACTTGTGCAACCAGGTTATTGTAAGTTTTGTTTTTCTAAAATATTTCTGTTTGTTTTTCACTTGAATTTTGTTGGTTGCTATATAACATTCAAGGTAGGAAAATCTGAAATGATTTGCCTTGGTTTAATGTTTTATAATTTTTTTTTTTACATCACAAAAACCTGCAATTTTAATAAGAGTGCATAGGCTTTTATATCCACTGTATGAAGCTATTAAAGCTATTAAGCAATCTTATGCCCATCAATTAGTGTCATTAGAATGCCGAAATCATGAAACCCTTAGGATGTTAGGTAATATTATTATATTGTGTGGTCTTGGAAAATGTATAAAAAGCAGTATGTATAATGATGTAATGGCAGCCGTTTTTAACCCCTATTCAATGACATATTTTGCTATTTTGTTAAATTGTTTAAGAAGAAACTGAATTACTTTGCCAGTGTCATGAAATTGAAATACTTTGCCAGTGTCTTTGTTTTACATGAAAAAAAAATACATTTGTAAAATGTAGTATAAAAAAATGGTGTAAATCTGATTTTCTCTGAGACATTTTTTTCAACCGTTGGGTTTCCCTCACCAAAGGAAATGAAATAATTATGTTGAATAAAAGCTTTCCTTAGGAAAGGGAAACTTTTAAGTGCCATCAAAAACGAATCACTGCCATTGCATTTGTGTTTAGGTAAATAAATTATCTTTGATCATTGATGCTGAATATAATTGGTATCGTTCAGCATGTGGGCTGATATATTTTTCATTAATATGTAGAGATAACTCGAACACAATATTATTTCCTATAAGGGCTTTTTTGTGAAGGGAAAGGCTTTAGTTTAGATGGTTTATGTAAACAGCTAAAGGCCAAACCCATATTTTTATGACTCTGGAATGGTAAACAGAGAAATTATAACAGATAAGATGAGACTACCATCTTTATATACTCCAGATGAGAGATGACCATTGTGTTATTTGTCTAAACTGCCAATGTTAAAGGAAAAATCCACCCTGATCTACTCGAAAATGAATCTTTATAATGAACACGTAATCATTAATGGCATCTGAGATTTATTTTGAATAGAACTAATAGAATACATTTTTTAGTTTAAATTCTTTTTTTCATTGACATGTTTGTCTATTTTCACATTGGTTAAAGTGTCCTACATGGCCCACAATGCCATTTGACTAGCCCTTGCTTCATCTCTACATAACAAGAGTAATGCAGCAGAGCTTTAGTCCTTTAGCCTGTCCTGCTATCTCACCTCATGATCTGTACACTCTGTCAAACAGATCAACGTTCATGCTAATACTGCTATCAACGCCAATGCCATCTCGTAGATCAATAACTGGCCGAGGCGCTGTTGAAACTCAGGGCAGCTGTGTTGTGTTGCTGCACTGCATTCTGGAACTTTGAGTCCAATGTTTGCACCAAAGTCTCAACTGTTTCTATGTTGGATTTCTCATTAACATGGTGCTGAATGTTAATGAAAAATGCTGAGTGAGAAAAGAAGGTCTTGCTCTTTTGTATTTAGGAGCTAACAAAGAAACATGATGGTTATCACTTATGTGTAAGATCTTTGACATTTTGTCCTCCTGTGACATCAGCACGGCACAACCTCTATCTTGTTGATCAAAATAACAAAAACACAGCACCAAGCAACAAATTAGAACCAGACTCACTAAACACTAAATATTTCAGAGTAAACATTTCTAATGTGTTTCAGGGTGGAGTTGTAAGGAGCTTTAAGGCTTCCAGCTCTCTCTGCCAAGGTGAATCTGCATGTGACAGCACAAAATGGCCTCTGTGCAACATTCACATACAAGCTTTTACAAGCGTGTATGTACCCTGTTATGTAACTCAGTATTTGATGAAGAGGCGTCTTTGTGAGTTGTGAATGTTACAAACCTGTGTGCGGCACAAGCTGTCTGTGTTGTGTCTGATCAGCAAAGACTTGTTTTCTTTCTCACAAGGCCAGTGTTTGGCAGCGTGATTCAGAAACCATCCTAGATATGATCATAGTACAGTGTGTGTCGATTGAAAAACTCAATATGTAATGACCATTCACTGTCTTTCTATTTGTGTGTTAGAGAGATAACTTTCTATCAGATTTTTCATTGCTTGCTTGAAAATGGATGACAATTTAAAATGTGTGTGTGTGTGTGTGTGTGTGTGTGTGTGTGTGTGTGCGCGTGTGTGTGGGTCCATGGCTCAATTCTATTATCCATTATTATCCTGACACAAAGCATATCTTTGCATGAAATCTGCTGACTTTATTCTACTTATCACCCCTCCTCTGCTTTATATATCCAGAGGAAATTCATTTTGTTCTTACAAACACATTAGATTCCCATGAGAGAGAATGAGAGGGAGAGAGAGAGAGAGAGAGAGAGAGCGAGGAAGGGGGTGAAATAGAAATGGAGAGTGCTAAAGGAAAGGGCTTGAAAATGAGGTTTGTTTTTTCCACTGTAAGAGGATAGGACTTTAAGCATTATTTTGTATTAATTCCTAAAATTGGTACAACCCCAATGCCAAAAAAGTTGGGACGCTGTGTAAAATGTAAATAAAAACAGAATGATATGATTTGCAAATCTCATAAACCCATATGTTATTCACAGTAGAACATAGAAAACATATCAAATGTTAAAACTGAGGAAATTTACTATTTTAAGGATAAAAATAAGGTCATTTTGAATTTGCAACACGTCTCAAAAAAGTTGGGACAGGACAACAAAAGGCTGGAAAAAGTAAGTGTTACTAAGAAGAAACAGCTGGAGGAACATTTTAATGTTAGATTAACAGGCAACTGCCAATGTTTGAAGAAGAAGACATGGGTTTCTAGGAAATAAAACAGAAACATGGTCTAACAGCCTTCAAAATCTCTTAATAAATCTCTTCTGTGGTTCTTGATCTTGTCCCTTGTGAAAGAAAGGTTTTGCTATGAAATTTCAAGCAATTGTTAAGAAAGAATAAAAGATTTCAAGGGCTTTTAATTCAGCCATTAAAACCTTGGTTGTTGTTAAAATAAATAAATCAATCAATCTTTGGTGCAGTTAAAATGCATGGCCTAGAGCAGGAGTGCTCAACTAAAAATTTGTGAAGGTCCAGCTACAGCATCAGGCACAAGGCGGGGTACACCCTGGACAGGGTGCCAATCCATCGCAGGGCACACAATCACATATACATTCACACACCCATTCACACACTACGGACACGCCAATCAGCCTACCATGCATGTCTTTGGACTGGGGGAGGAAACCGGAGTACCCAGAGGAAAGCAGCATGGGGAGAACATGCAAACTCCGCACACACAGGGCCACGGTGGGAATCGAACCCCCAACCCTGGAGGTGTGAGGCGAACGTGCTAACCACCGTGCACCCTCTGTTTTAATCCTTACAGCTATTAATAAGACTGTAAATACCTATAAATAAGATGCTAAATGGTTATAAGTAAGATTAGTTTATGGCTATAAATTATGTTTGCACATTTTCTTCATACCTCTGGGGATGGGGGTTTGTATCCCGCCTCCGCTCTGTGTGTGTGGAGCTTGCATGTTCTTCTCATGTTTCAGGGGTTTCCTCTGGGAAGTCCAGTTTCCTCCCCCAGTCCAAAGACATGCATTATAAGCTGATTAGCATTTCCAAATTGTCCGTAGTGTGTAAATGTGTGTGCGATTTTGCCCTGTTATAGCCCCGTCCAGGGTGTCCCCCTCCTTGTGCCCCCAGTTTCCTGGAATAGGCTTCCCTGCAACTCTTCCAAATACAAGATGCCCACATTTCGGTTACACTTGGTTAGTGACAAGGGAAAAAGTAATGCCATCCCTCCCATTCAGAGAGCACCAGCAATGTTGATCTCTTGATTGCAAATTCAAACTTGTGATACGGAAAACCCTTTTCTGTTGCTTCTGTTGTGAGCCCCAGATGAGACTGTTTTAAATTTGATACTGAAAGTACACACACATACTTCTCTGTCTAAACACCTTTAAAGATTCTGTTTTCGTCCAAGACGTAAAAATTTTTTTTAACAAGCCATGTCATCACTAAGTTACCAATCTATGAAAGTCATGGTTCATGTCTAGAGTTGCTGAACTTTAGACATTTGTTTTTTTTCCCTATGTTGATTGCTTCTTCTACAGTGTTTTTCAAATGTTCGGTTTTGTCTACTGATATAATTTGGCCCTGTTTACACTAATGCCTTCTCATTTTAAAATGAAAACGATCCTGGTCCACACTGGCGTTTCCGTTGTGTTTCAGAAACGATCTCTCTCCATACTACATGACCGAATACACATGTCACATGACCATTCACGCACACTGGGCATGCGCATACAAGTGTAAACAGGAAGTTGGTTGCTAGTCCAAACCAGCGTTCCATGTAGGGCTTACGCTGCTTTGTTAATGAGATTTGTTGCCGATTGCTCTAATCATAACTCGCCTCTTGCTCATGTAGGCAGCTGTAGTATTATAAAATACAGAATTTAACTGCACAATGGCTGTTAAGAATGACGACAAAGCCAGCAAAGCTTGCGGTTCAGTCTCCGTGTTGTTGTGTATACGATCAAGGTAGCGTAACAGTCATATGGTAGGGGCTTGATGAATCAGGGAAGGATATGCAATGATCCAGAAGACCCAATCAGGGGTCGAATTTGGGCAGCCATGCCTTCGTTTTCAGAAGTCTTCATTTTGGTCTGTTTACACTGAAACGCGAGCCCGGAGTTTTCAAACTAAAACGGGGTCTTCGGCGTTTCCGAAGTCTCGTAGAGCCGGTGTAGTGTAGACGACAGGCATAACCGTAGCAAAAGTTATGCATTTTAAAACGAAAATTCACTAGTGTAAACAGGGCCTTTATCCACCTTTAGACTTCGGTCCACAAATCAATGACCCCTGGACTAGACATTTGCTCTAGGTGTACAACCTCAGGATTAGGAGACATTGGTGGAGAACTGTGGAAAAGAAGAAAAAGTAAAGTTAAAGGTAAACGATTCATAAGACAGAGGCATCAGGAGATTACAGGTAAGGCAAACAGTATAAAAAAAGAGAAGAGAGAGCGATCATTCAAGGAAAGTGAATCCTTTTTCATCATCCACCATCTGTTCCTCAGCTCTCTACAGGAAACCCATCAGGAAATGATGAAGATGTTTAGGCTTTAGAGTGCAATCACTGAGTCGCAGAGCCAAAGTGAGAGACGCTTGGCCCCCTACCTAAACCACATCGTCTGTCCTCTAACCTAATGAGAGAGCGACAGAGAGAAGGAGGTGGGGGTAGTAATTAGATGAGATGAGGATAGGATTACCCTCCAGCTCCATGGGGATATTCATATCCATTGGGTGTCTAAATTCAACACTGAGAGGAGGATGCTCTGGCCTCTTGGTTTGTCACCGTAGCCCTAATGACACATAAGTGATGACATTAATCAGGTAGAATTTTACTACTTTCCTCTCTAGGGTACAAGCAATTTCCTTCGGAAAATACCATTAGGAACTCCTCTAGTGGAAATAATATTGCTTGTGAGAATGGGTGGCTGCTATAAATGCGCTAGCATGGCTAAGCCCTTTCTGCTTTTCAAATAGAAAAAGACATCAAATATAGGGTTTCATTTTTTAGGGTTTCATTTTGGCCAGATCAGATTATTTCCTGTTAACAAAGGGCTTAAAGCAGATTTTGAATTTATTTTGGATTGTTTGGGAACTAAATGCACCAGTACCACCAATGGCTGTAAGAAAAATACACAGAATTGCATGAAGAAGCAAGGCTGGGACTGATTTCTTTTTAGCCTCTAGATTCATGCAGCCCATCAGTAACAGTTGTGTCATTACACAGACTTTGACACCTATCATCTGATTTTCCCCAAAATGCCTTTGGAGGGGATACTACAAGTAGGTAAACTAAGCACATATTGGCCAATCGAAGTACAAATAGCACAAAAGGACAGATGATAGAACTGTAAGTTTGGTGTTATTATGGTTTAAATGAAAGGGTTATAGCTTTTCTGTTTAACATGTTTGGTCTTTGGAGGAAACATGGCATGTAAACCATAATGAAGCTGCCTACACTGTAAAACCGGATAAGTTCATTTAACTCAAAATATTTGAGGAAACTAATAACCTCAAAATTTTTAAGTTGATAAATCAATTTCTTTAAGCCAAATACACTTAAATATAACAACAATTTATTTTAAATTACAAATTTTGAGTTAAATTTATGTTATATTTAAGTGTATTTGCCTTAAAGAACTTGATTTATCAACTTAAAAATTTTGAGGTAATTAGTTTCCTCAAATTTTTTGAGTTAAATGAACTATCGGGTTTTATAGTGTATCTATCTTTAAGTGTTCATGTCTAATAATTTGACCCACATCATTCTTATTATGCCATTGATGATCCTCATGATATATTGCATTGCTCAGCTGTAATAGTTTCATTATCAAGCTATTGATAGATATTATATTTTAGCCTTCTCCTCTAATATAATGACCAGCCATCACTGCGTAAGAACAACTTTTGATTTCCTCAGGTATTTAATAAAGCCTTTTTGTAGGCTTTCTGTTTAAAAAAAAATAAAAATAAAGGATAAAACAGATTCTATATTTTCCCTGGGTCTTTTTAAAATCATAACCCAAAAGATGGAATTTTGTGTTACTGCTTTTTCCCTGGTATTTAATTTATTTCTATTGTTGTGCCATGAACGAATTTCAAACTACACTCTTGAGTTATGTTTTTGAAACAGCTTAACATCATGACACTGTCATAACCCAAGCCACAGCTTGCAGAATGTTTCACATCTTTCCATTATTATTACAAAGTACCTTGGTGAGGATGCTACTCTTCCTCACCAAGGCAAGTGCCATGAGTTTGTTTATTCAAATGCTTTGCCATTGACACTTAACCTTGTTTTTTTGCTCCCTCAACCATGTTGTGTTCATCTACATGTGTCGTCGGGTGATGGTGAAATTGTTTCTGTGCTGCTTCTGTTCATTAATGTGCACCTCAGTAAAACTCCTGTAAAAAGAATTGCATATCTGTGTGACTACAGAGGAATGTCACTCTGTCAGCATGAATGTTTCAGACTTTGTTCTGTGTTTGATAGGTAAGGAATTAAACACTTTTAAGCATGATGTATTATGAAAATGATTACCAACAGTGTGGTATATCTCTCAACATGAAGCAGAGCTACTATTTCTACCCCAAATTTGATTATTTTCCAATAACAGCACTTTCCAAAGTGTTTCATTCCTTTTACAATTATTACATTTTTGACATTTTTTTAAAGAATGACACGTAATACTTTCTATCCATATGTTTTTCTCTCTTGAGGTTACACAACAAAACGCAGCTTGCCACATTACTGAGAAACCGCAAAGCCCTCCATCCTGAAGACATTCCCCTGGTGGAAAAAAGCCTTAACTCTGACTGTTACAAAGCACTGACACTGAAGACTCCTTCCAAAAATGCTAAATAGATGTTTATTCCTCACAGAAAATTTTGCCGTATCAATTACACACATTTTAAAAATCTATTTACTTGAAACATCCACCACGCAAGTCCCTTAGCTGTTACCATAAAAACTACCATTATTAAGTATTAAAACAGCGCATTAATATAAACTTGTGAGTTGCCTTGCAGCTGAAACACAGTCTGAGTGACCATTCTGACCAATCAGAATCGAGACTTCATTAGCACTGTGGTAAAATAAACAAATAATCGTTTGTCAAAGAGTTTGTCCAAAAAAGACAACTCAGAAATGTGCTCTTACACCACTCATAATTTAGCCGAATGTGCCAATGGATACATTTAAAGATGACAACACCGCTGAGACTTGTACAGTTGTCCTGCATGGAAGTCCTGCTGGAGCCTATCCCATTGAACTCTGGGCACAAGGCGGGGGACACCCTTGACAGGGTCCCAACCCATTGCAGAGCATAATTGCACACACTCATTCACACACTACGGAAAATTTGTAAATGCCAGTCAACATACAACGCATGTCTTTGGACTGAGGGAGGAAACCGGAGTACCCAGAGGAAACCCCCAAAGCATGGGGTGAACATGCAAAGTCCGCACACACAGGGCGGAGGCGGGGATTAAACCCCCAACCCTGAAGGTGCGAGACAAACATGCTAACCACCAAGCTACTCTGCCACTGGAAAGATACAGGAATTGGAATCATACATGACTGGGTGTGTTTGTATATTATTTACAAATGGTAGCAGAATGTCAGAATGTGTGTGTGTGTGTGTGTGTGTGTGAGCATGACTCTCAAAGATCCATTCGAGGCTCATGTTCCTTCAATACTATCCACCCACATTTGCCAGATACAAAGCTCTTGTTACAATTTGCGTACAAAGCAGGAAGCAGGGATGCTTTACTTACGTTACTTAATCTTTTAGGAGCATCTGAAAAAAACGAAACCTGTGCTACAGTACTAACACCATCCAACGACAATTTGAAACACTCTTGTCTTCTCTTATTGGCAAACTATTCCGAGCACACATCAAGCTCGTATTGCATAACTAAGCAGTGCTATCAGTAAATCCAATTCCCAAAGAACAGCGTAGGCCAGGGGAGTAGTGATAAATATTGTTATCTCAAATGGCCAGAAGCCAGTGAATGGCCATCAATGTTTCATGACCCGGAGTTGTTCTAAGCTTTCTTTCTTCCGTCCTTACTGTTGCACCGTGTTGAAGATTAAAGCTCAAAGCCAGCCTTCACAGTAAAATCCCTAGTGTTGAATTAACACCCAGATTGTTTATTTGAGTCCAATGGACTTATATAAACACTGTAGGGTGTGAATTCAACACTGTGGGTGTTAAATCAACACTGGTGATTTTACTGTGTCGCATGGTTAAAGCTACATCTTGAGGTGTGGGAGTTGCTCAGACAGCAAATATTGGATGAGGATTGAGTGGGGACACTGAATGCAGTAAATAACAATGCACATGTGTACCTGTGGAAGTCTAGGACATGCATTTGTTAAACGAGACAGCTTGCTTTTGCAATTATAGCAAGAAGTGGAGAGAGAACAAATGCATCCACAGAGGTGAAATAAGACCAGAAAAGCTTTCTGAGCTCTTCAAAATATCATTGTAAATCTGGCTTCATATATGTTCTTCCTGTTGGCACGTTAGGACAGTAATAAACACTGAAAAAACTATCGCTGGACCATCATAACTTTTTCTCAGTGGCAACAGTCTTCAATGCTTCTCTTGTTTATGCATGGCGTTTCTATTGTGATGTGTTACCAAGCATTTAAGTTATCAGAATATAAAGCGTTCAAGCCATTAGCTCACCAAGCTATAATATAGTGAGATTAATAAAACAATGTGCAAGGCAAGAACAGATAGAAAGGAGAAACAGAAAGAGGTCAGAAAGATGAACCCAGCAAATGGAGTTCATCCCCTTTTGGTATTGGGGATGAACGGGAACAGGACTGGACAGGAATGGATGCGAAGAGAAGATTTCTGGAGTTGATCATTTACATTAAGTTTGGAATGAAAGAAATCATATGAGTTTTGTTTGATTGATTGAATGTGTCGATTTGCTGTGGTCTGACGTGAATCCTTTCGTCACACTGGATCATTCATCTTCTAGTAAAATTTTGTAAATGTTTTCATAGCCTTTACCAAATAAAAATTCCTACATGACTTACATAGGTTTCTGTAGCATTGATTTTCTCAGTACTTATGTGCATATGTTAGTAAATGCCAATCACCTATAAAATACCAAGCTAATTTATTTAGTGATGGCCACAAAACTCCATAAAATGCAAAGCTTACAGAGCTTAAAATGACAAAATGGCAACTAAATGGTGAATAAATGTTTCCTAATAATGCAGCTCGGCCACTGCACGACAGCTAGCATTAACATGCATTAACTCTTCCTCTGTTGTAGGGTGCCATTTCTTTTGTCCTAATTGAATGGCTAATCTGATTTGTCCTAATATATGGATTTCCTTTTGGATTACTTTGTTTCAATTCATGATTATGAAGTGAGTTTCACATAATTTTCCATTCAATTTGTATATGTGAAATTGAAATAAATATAATGTATGTAAAAATGCAGTAACTTGCAGCAATCATATGATTTGAAGTCAATCAATTGAGTTTCACATAAGTGAATCTCCTTATACATAAATTTACACAAACTCAGGAGCTTTCATAGCATGCAAATGTTTTTTTTCTGAACTAACTGGATTTTTATGCACTATACATGCATTTCTTGTGAAAATGATATCTGCAAACAATTTACGAATAAATTAGTTTGTATACAATTTGATAAATGTTGTGTGAGAGCAGAAATCAGAAATGACCAAAAAAGGAAGCAATTCCCAGCAATTTGGCAGAAAACGTGAGATCATATGGAAATAACATGACAGTCAAAATATCTATCTAATATAGGTCATAGCAAAGTAACATTGATTAACATAAATGGTTTCAAAGCTGCAACAATAAAAGTCTTTCATCTATTGCTATCATCTTATTGCTGTTATGTGACCTAATAACTTCATTGTGCTGAAAGCCTTTTAATGTAGATTCAGAATTTTGAAGATGTACACACACAGAGAAACGTTCATGCTTACCCCTCACCCTGTCTGCACTTCCTGCAGCCTTGAACAGGGCTCAATAGACCTGATTGAGCTCCTAGCTGGGATCTGGACCAGCTCTGATCTCTGATGTATGACCTCTCCCTCTTCCAGGTGGGTTCCTCCCTCCCCATCCTCTTCCTCCACTCCTCTTTCCCTTCTCCTTTGATCAATGGTTCATCAGAAGGGCTGGACTTCACCAGGGCCAAGCCGACAGGAAGATGACACCAATCAGCTTCCTATTCAGAGCAGGAAAAAGACGAGGCACTTGTTAAGGGCTATGTAGAGAGGAGAGCAGGCTGTTTAATGAGAATCACGTTCTCTGCAGCTGCTCGACTGAATGGGGAGCTTTCAGGCTGCCTACAAAGCAAGAATTATACCCAACACAGGAATAGTACAGCTGCTTAAACTTTTTGCCCCAAAGAATATATGATGGAGTGTAGAGTAGTTTAGCTTGTCGATTTCCAGTCAACAAGTTTGCCTTAATAAACAACATATTTGGTGAGGAGAAAGTGTGGTTCAAGTAGAAGGACTGGTAAATTAAATAATAGCAGGGCTGCGATGGGGCAGAAAATGTCTTCAGTATTAGAAATAAAAGTACTAGACTATACCATACTTGTCAATTGCGTCATATGTGTCCCATTTAGGGTATATCTTCTGTACCTTGAGAAAGTAAATGTATTTTACATTTAAACATATTTAAGCTACTAGGATTCTAGGCGACGCAACATAAAAGTTGTGCAAACAGCAGATTTTCTTTCATTCCTGCACGAACAAGTCTGATATGAAGCTAAAATGACAAAGACCACATTCATTAACATGCAATTACAGCTTTCATTCATTCATCCTTAGTAACTGCCTGGTTAGGGTCTCAGTATTTCAATTAGGCTACTAATTTATTTATATTTTGTAAAATAGAGCCAAATAAATTCATTAGAAAATATCATGGGCAGGTACAAACAAAAATAATTGGATTGGATTTGGCTTAGGACTCTTACAGGTTCAGAAACAGCCCTGCCCTTTGTGGTACCTCCCACGTGACAAGAAATGGGGTTTACAGCTATTATTTCAGACCTCAATGCAGTGGGGAATCAATGAGAAAGTTTGCAAATTGTTTGTTGGGTAGAGCTTAATCGAGTGACCAATGGATATAGATGTTTCTTGCTCTTCACTGGACTGATTCAAGTCAAACTCATGCAAGAAGTTGAATGACGCCATTCATCTAGAACTGGAAGAAAACTGGTAATCATCCCTCTGCCTCTGTTGTCATAGTAACATGAAGACATGGCTTGACAGATGTTATTTCTGCTCTCCAGAGCAGGCATTCATTGCTTTGGTATGTACAGAGCCAGACTGAGATACGTTGTGTAAGTTGCAAATACTAATCCATTCATATGTAGTTAGAAATGACTGAAGTTTATCACTCTCAGTCATGCAGGTGTCTATGAATAATAATGCTTTTAATACCGTATTAACAGTAATATGCCATTAAAAATTGTGTGAAAGGGGGAGAGAAAGAAGAAAGAAAGTGAGAGCCAAAGACACACAGAGGTTGAGAGAAAGACAGACAGGCTGAAGCTTCACTTTGATGGGAACCTAAAAGGACAAAGTGTTAACTGGAATTAGAAAGACCTTTATAGGCATTAATTGGAACTACTTTGTTTCTTACAGGACACTGAGGGTGTTTACATATGCTTGCAATATCAGAGGTACATAAAATGCTTTTGGAAACATTGATGCAAGCTGTCAATCGGTCTTACCTCATACATGTTAATTAAGATACAAAAGCAACAATCACACACACACATGCACAATAAGTATTAGTCTTATTGAAGGTCCATGAATGTGCATTTAATTATGAAGCCCTGCTTGTGTGAACACCAGGAGAGTCTGAAATGGCTTTGACATTTAAATCACATCTATTTCCCGACATTTAATTGGAACGGTCCGTGAAATAGGCAGAGGACCAACACAATCTGCTAGTACTGTCACAGTATTGCTAAATATCATCAAGAAAAAAAAATTCCTCCATTAAGTATTAGTTCTGTTCGAAATTAGAGACAGGAAATGCTGTGCTAGCTGTTTCCTGGGATCATTGTTAAATTTTTCATGATGTTCCATTTGGTCTGGTTTCAAACACTGTGCAATTTGTCATTCTGTGTCATTTGTTTTGTACTAGCATTTTTATTTTTTACACACGAACTGGATAGTTGCATATATATGTTGTTGTTAGCAAGGTGCACTGAAATAGTAGTAAACTAAACCTGTATTAAACCTGTAACCTAAAGAGACTTCTTTAGAGTCCCCTTTCTATGAAGAACATCAGTTTGAGGAAGAATGTTCTCACTCATAGCTCTGTCATTGTATGAGGCAGAAGATTGCTGCATTGGAGGGCAGACTATCTGAGTTGCGCTTCAGGGATAAATTCATACATTTAAAATCTATATCCTGAATTTATATATTTCTGCAAAGCTGCTTTGGGACAATGTCCATTGTTAAAAGTGCTATACAAATAAAACTTAATTGAATTGAACTATCCATGATCGATCAGCTAAACAAATTCTGCGAGCCCAGTTACCAAAAATTTTAATAAAGGAAACTTAGTCAACACTTTCCCATGGAGTCCACTTAATGCCATGTTCCCAACAACCAATCACTGATGACTATTGTTCCCAACAATACTTAATGATCTCTCTCTCTCTCTCTAGTGTGTGTGTGTGTGTGTGTATGTGAGAGAGAGAGAGAGAGAGAGAGAGAGAGAGAGAGAGAGCACCTTAAATGATTATTGGGCTTGTTTATCCAGAGGAATCCTTAAAACATAAGATTGTCAAGCCTGAAATGTGGATACATTCACAGGAGGTTTTTACCAACCATTTTTTATAATATAGTTCTATACACATCTACTTGTATTATAGAATAGTAAATAATTAGATTATTTGTCGCCAGGAGATCACAAGTTCAAAATGCAACAGATACAGATACTTATCTGAGAGATGTGTACTAAGGTGTTACATAAATTATTATTAGTAGTAGATTTAGTATTAGTATTATTAGTTGTAGTAGTTATAGTAGTATTATTAATGGATGTTGGCAATTTGATGGTGTGCTGTTCTTGCTTTCTGTATACTGGCGTACCAGCTGGTATGTGTGGGTAAGAAAACTGGCTTATCCAGAATGGGTGAGAACAGTTGGGAGTTGCAATGCAATGTACTGTAATGCTGTCATAAATTTCCTCTCAAATAATGTCAACCACAGAGCCATTTTTTAAATAGGAATGAATACTGGACATATAGGAATTAAAACTGTAACATTGTTTGACTAATTCAATTACAATGTATTAGATCTATAGATTTAATATATACTGGGTCTTTCTGCCAGTTTCTGTGACTGGACCTGAGGTGATACCCCTGAGTTGGATAAAACAATTCTATTGCTGGGTCTGGCATGTTGATATAAGGAAGAAATGCACATTAGTGTAACATACCTTACAAAGTATTCGGTTGGTTAGTTTCCTACTGAATTAGACAATAACGAGCCAAGGGTAACTCTTAAGGAGATCCACAGCTCAGATAGGATAAGCTGTTTACACTATAGCCGGACACTCTACAAAGCTGGGCTTTAAGTAAGAGAGGCGAGCCATATGAAATTCCATTTGGAGTTTGCTAAAAGGCATGTTGGAGACCCAACAAACCTGGAAATGTCTTTCTGGTCTGATGAGACCCAAATTTAAATATTGGCCTTGGCACAAGGAGTTATTTAATCACCCTGGGAACACAAAACCACACAGTAAAACATGGTGGTGGTAGCATCATATTGAGCATTATGCTTGATCTTGTTGCTTCTTTGCCTAATGCCCAGTCAGTGAGTTTTGGTAGATGGCCTCCTCTAGGCATAGTCATGGTTGTGCCATATTCCTCATTCAATTTAAATCATGATTAAAATCCCTAATTGATACTTTCTAGAACTTTGTCCCAGACTTGTTTTGATAATGCCTTGATCTCATGATGTTATTTATTTAGGTATGTGCTCTGGGGTCCTCCAGGAACAGATGTATTTACATTGAGGTCACTTTAATGGCACACAGATCAGTGCAATTCCACTACTTAGATGCTTCTGATGACAACTGGTTGCACCAGAACTAATTTGGGGTTTCACAGCTGTGTGAATCACAGCTTTTTTGTTTGTTTGTTTGTTTGTTTTTTTCTAAATGTGCCAGCTTCACCAAGTCAAAGCAGAGTAATCAGGAAGCTTGTTTTAATTTTTGATATGTTATTAATATTTTCATCAAATAATAATAATTAAAACTCCTTTTTTCATCTAAGCAAAACAGAAGCTGTTGTTTGTAATACAAAAAAAATAAAGACATTGAGAATACCACAGTCAGACATACACCTGTTTTGACATCAATGCACTGGTTGTCAGTTTCATTTCAGTTTTATTATAGGACTCTTACTGGTAAAGCTTTTAATGGTGTAGAGCCTTCTTCTCAGACAGGAAATACTTGATATCAGGCTTTAAGATAATTAAGTGCTGGCTTATTGAACATTTCAAGGATGAAGTACAAAGACAAATAGAACATAGCTTGTGCTATGTTCCAATATTCGGAAAATTACTTATTAAAATTTGATCGGTAATTAATATAACTAATTTTAGAAAGGTGTATTCAGTTAGCTTTGCAGTTTAATCACACTTGTGTGTGTGTGTTTGTGTGTAATATTGTATTTTATTGTTTACTTTTGTTTTCCATTTTGTGTCTCTGTAAATGTATGCTTTTTTTCCCCCTCTTCCATACAAAGTTTATTTATACTGTTTATCTATCACATTTACTGTACAGCAGTTTGGGCTACATTATTATTATTCTGCATAAAACCTTTATCGGTACCCCAGAGGAAGTAACCAAAGCCGGAACTTTTTTTTCTAAGACTGTAATGCTGTAGAAGGCAAGTCAGTGCAAGGTTCTGTGTGGCTTTAGAAGTATTGCCTCATGCCTCATCCTTTCACGAGAGAGAGAGAGAGAGAGAGAGAGAGAAAGAGAGAGAGGGAGAGGACTCAAGCTAGACACAGAATGCCATATGTTATAGTACTGCCAAAATAGAGAACAAACTGATGATACGAAGCTAATACTCCACAACTGACATAATAAAAAAGATTAGCTACCTGTTAGGAAATAAAGTTGCTATTGTTTTTTTTTAATCTAAACTGCCATTATTTTTCATGCAAAGAAAGATTAATTGTATGCTTACTCAAATAAAACACCACTAATAGAATAGAAACACCACTAATAGAGGTTCCAGAGTCTACTGTAATCTACTTTAAGTATTTCTACCTCTCCCTCATTCCTACTTAAAATATATAATTCATAAAACTTGCCAGGATCCTACACCACCCACCGAGTCAAAATCTGATTTAATTCACAACCACGTTTATGAGTCAGACCTGCTGCTTGAATACTTAAAAAACGATTGCTGTTTCTTCTATACAGAAGCGTGTCTCTCATATTACATGTAAAAAATTGTAGGTTTAACTGTAGCCTTAACCAATCACTGCAGATCAGAAAATGAAAAGCAGCCAAATAATCACATAAACAAATATAGTATGCATATATAAATGTATGCCTTTTAAAAAAAAACAACAACAGCAGATTTGCATTGCAACAGCACAACATTTTAATTGTATAAATGCAGTCTACAAAGATTTTTCATAAGCAGTTTTGTGGACTCTAAAGTAGCTAAACTATGCTCAAAAAGTGAAAAGTCAGCAGATGACATCACAGACTAACTTGCATATAGAATAATCATAATTTGCATATCAAAATGTATTACATGAAGAAGGAAGCTTTCTGAAGACATAGATTACAGATGGCATAAATGTCTTTCATTACAACAATAGTGATGGGATTGGGAACATTGATAACCTGTGATAGTGATCACTTGTGACAGTGGTGATAGTGACATGTCATTCGGAACAATGGAACTATGATGGTCAATGATTGGTTGTTGGGAAAAATAGTGATCAGTGATTGGTTGTTGGGAACAATAGTGAGCAGTGATCGTTTGGAACAATGGTGATTAGTGATTGGATAGGGCAGTGGTCGCTCAGTGGTTAAGACGTTACTGATCAGAAGGTCGTGAGTTCAAACCCCAGCACTGCCAAGCCGCCACTGTTGGGCCCTTGAACAAGGCCCTTAACCTTCAACTGCTCAGCTATATAAATGTAGGTCTCTCTGGAAAAGGGCGTCTGCTAAATGCCACAAATGTAAATGTAATGTGGTTGTTGGAAACAGTGGTGATCAGTGATTGGTTGTTGGGAACAATAGTCAGCAGTGATTGGTTGTTTGTAACAATGGTGATCAGTGATTGGTTGTTGGGAACAATAGTGATCAGTGATTGTTTGTAACAGTGGTGATCAGTGATTGGTTGTTGGGAACAATAGTGATCAGTGATTGGTTATTTGGAACAATAGTGATTAGTGATTGGTTATTTTGAACAATAGTGATCAGTGATTGGTTGTTGGGCACAATAGTCATCAGTGATTGGTTGTTGGGAACAATAATGATTAGTTATTAGTTGTTGGGAACAATAGTGTTCAGTAATTGGTTATTAGGAACAACAATAATCAGTGATTGGTTGTTGGGAACAATGGTGATCAGTGATTGGTTGTTGGGAACAATAGTGATCAGTGATTGTTTGTAACAGTGGTGATCAATGATTGGTTGTTTGTATCAATGTTGATCAGTGATTGTTTGGAACAGTGGTGATCAGTGATTGGTTGTTGGGAACAATAGTGATCAGTGATTGGTTATTTGGAACAATAGTGATTAGTGATTGGTTATTTTGAACAATAGTGATCAGTGATTGGTTGTTGGGCACAATAGTCATCAGTGATTGGTTGTTGGGAACAATAATGATTAGTTATTAGTTGTTGGGAACAATAGTGTTCAGTAATTGGTTATTAGGAACAACAATAATCAGTGATTGGTTGTTGGGAACAATAGTCATCAGTGATTGGCTGTTGGGAACAATAGTGATCAGTCATTGATTGTTGTTGGGAACAATAGTGATCAGTCATTGGTTGTTGGGAACAATAGTCATCAGTGATTGGTTGTTGGGAACATCGGCTAATACAAGTGCAACTCAGTCTGGCTTTATGCACTATTGGTGAGTGAAGCTGCTCTCTCTCAACTCGTATAACCAGCAGCTGGGATGTGAACTGGAGAGCCATGTTGAGTGCAGGACAGTCAGTAAAGTAGGGAAGCTCATTATGCATCCATAATTGTCCTTCATATTTTCAGTGCATGGTTGATAGGCTGAAAGAACATAACTGCACATCTGCAAACCAACGTAAAAGGAAAAACTAAAGTACTTGACTACAAAGTGTGACATGAGCAAAGTCATACTTTGGAGAGATTGAAAAATGTAACCTGGATGCATTATGTTTTATATTATGCATATGGGTAGTCTAAAGCATTTCTTAACCAACCACATTTCCAGTTTCCTTTAGTTACTCAATCATCAGCAAAAAAAATATTTTGTATAAATAGTCAATAGCTGACGTGATGGGCTCACAGTTGGATATTCAGAACTGTCTTCAACTGTAAAATATTATTTCTTCTGCTCAAGCACTTTGTTTGATTTATTCCAGTGTTTTGTTTTCTTACGCAAATGTAATGCGATGTACCCTTTTTTGTCATCAGTTCACAATGCAGATATAATTTGAATACAGTGTTTTGATTTATGACCCTCTGCCTTTTACCAACACTACATTTTATGTTAATTATATAAAAAAAAATTGAGATAACCATTAATATGTTCATTTATTTCTCTAATGTGGAGCTTGGCAGTGTGGGTAGCATTGCTATCTCACAGCTCCAGGGTCCCTGGTTCAATCCTGAGCATGCACACTGAGGAGGTTTTCATGTTCTCTCTGTGTTCTCATGGGTTTCCCCTGGGTTCTCAGGTCTCCTCACACCTCTCAAAAACATGTCAGTAAGTGAATTGACTATGCTAAATTACCCCAAGGTGTACATCCAGGGTGTATTCCCACGGTACATCTGTTTCTGATACAGGCTAAAGATCCACCTTGATCCTGACCAGGAAAAAACAGATTCTGAAGATGAATGAATAAATGAATGAATAGTAATCCCAATTTTAGCTGTAATATCTACTGTCTTTTCCTAGAGATTGTGTCAGGCCAAACCAACAGCAAAACATCCGTCTTAGTGAAGTATTACTGGACTGTGTTGCTATGTTTTGCTCCTTAGAAGCTCTGCCTTCTCTATTAATTCTTATAAATCAACAGCCATTTATCTGTCTCCATCCATCATTAATGTCTCATCCTAGAGTGAAGCTATGAAAGTAGATTTGTGATAGCTCTCTGTTCTCATGCCATTCCACTCTGACCTTTGCTGTGGAAGCTTTAAATCAGGTTTAATCAGAAAAAGGAAATGAACACACGGGTATAAGGATATATGGAGTGAGAGAGAAAGAGACAGTCCATGAGAGATAAAGCGAGACAGTTGAGTGGGAAAAGAGAAAAGCGAGGAGGAGATATTGATGTACTGTGAGAGGGAAGTGGTCCTCAATCTCACACTCTCACTCTGCTAGTATGATAATGAAGGTAAGGCAGATAACAATCTGTCTGGATGTATCTTCAGTTCATCAGTAGGAAACACTCTGGATAATTGCTTTTTCCCTGGGCTATCTGTATGATAGCGACAGCTCTCTCTCTTCATAACACACGTGCTCACACACCTGTATACAGCCATGACATAATGCCTCATATTATGCACTTCAGCACCTATAGTCATGATCACAAAGAAAGTGCAAAAATAACATGCAAGAGTTTCACATGGATGTGTAGCAGAGTTATCCATATAACAATCAGCTGGATAAATGTGGTGTAATTCTAAAAAGGTTACAGTGTTACAATGAAGACATTATCATGTGGTGTGATTAGACGTGCTGCTATGATATCCTATCAGTTGAGCCTTTTTAATTCCAATTAATAAAATAAATGCACAGTGACATTTACTTACTAACACAATATGATTACACTTTATTTTAAGAGTAAACATGAGTGACTGGTTGACGTGACTTCTTCTGCTGTTTTGTAGGTGTTTTCTCATATCTGTGAGCCTCTGGGACTCTATATTGGGCAATTCCTTGCATTTAGGATGGCCATAAATTTTTAGACATGATTTTTTCTCTGTTCCTCCTGTAATGATATATTGACTGTCTGATTCACATTTAGTAGCTACAACCGAATTGTTTGTTGCACCACGATTTTTTCTACAAACTGGCTGAGGCACTGGATTATGGTATATGTAGGACGTAAAACATGCATGCTGCCATCTGAAGGCACATCAGAAGACAGCACTCTATGCAAACGTTCAATTAGGAAATGATGATGCATTCCTGCCTCCAAATATAGACTTAGAAGGCAGCATTTGTTTTAGAGTCAGGTCCTAAAGCAGTTTCCAAAATCTTTTTATTCAAATGTGAACTTTCATGCACTGGATAGTCAAAGATGAACACTGAGGCTTCATGAGGATTTACACTTTGCATTTAACAATAAGTACTGTCATAAAGCAGCTTTATAGAAATCCAGCTATAGATTTAGATTAGATTCCTAATGGAGATTACATTTACAGCATTCGGCAGACACCCTTATCCAGAGCAACTTACAATTATCACATTTATACGACTGAGCAGTTTAGGGTTAAAGGGATAGTTCACCCAAAAATGAAAATTCTGTCATCAATTACTCACCTTCATGTTGTTCCAAACTCATAAGACCTTCGTTCGTCTTTGGAACACAAGCGAAGATATTTTAATGAAACCTGGGAAATTTCTGTCCCTCTATTTATAGTCCAAGTAACTAAAACTTTCAAGCTCAAAAAAGTCCATTAAGGCATCATGAAAGTATCGTCTGCTCTCGTGATACAACGGGACCTGGAAGCACTGTTTACAGCAGAGGAAGAGAGACGCTGTACACAAACTGAGTCACATAGAACAATCTTTGTAACAAAAGTGTCTACAGATTTCGACATAGAGGAGGACTTGCATTTTTTTGTCCGCTCTCACAAGTGTCGTGGTTCTCTCATGATCGCGTGTCGGAAATCTATGCGGAAGTGAATAAAGACTTAATTTTTTTGAGCACACAAAAGATTTGTATCACTTTATAAAATTGGGATTAAACCACTCGAGTCACAGTGATTACTTTTACAATGCCTTTATGAACCTTTTGGAGCTTGAAAGTTTTGGTTACTGGACTGCCAATGGAGGAACAGAAATCTCCCAGGTTTCATTAAAATGTTTCCATTTGTATTCTGAAGATGAATGAAGGTTTTATGGGTTTGGAATACATGAGGGTGAGTAATTGATGATAGAATTTTCATTTTTGGGTGAACCATCCCTTTAAGGGCCTTGGTCAGGGGCAAAGCAGTGGCAGCTTGGTGGTGCTGGGATTTGAATTCACAACCTTCCAAGCAGAAGTCCAACACATTAACCACTGAGCTACCACTTCCCCATTATATTGATGACATTGGCAAGCAATAAAAACCTCCTGAGATTATATGAAGAAGAAACCTTGAAGGGACCCAGACTCAAAAGAGAACCCATCCTCTTCTGGATGGCACTGGATATTGGGATTATAAATCATTACAGTTTACATGTGTAGAAGAGTAAAAACATGTGTAGTACTCAGTGTGTTGAAAGGATGTTCAGTATGAGCGTATTGTGAATAAGAGTCCTGGCATGAGCACAGGGTAGTCTTTATGATTACAGCAGCAGTTCTTAGGTACAAATCTACAGTATTGGATTAGATTATGTACTGAAGCAAAGGTGTGTCTTGGAGATAAACTTTTTTTTTTTGGTTGGGGTGTGTGTGTGTGTGGTGTCTTTAGGTTATCCATCACAGCAGAAAGTGACTCACAAGTGCAGAAACTCCAATCAGAAGTAGAGCATGCATTTTCACCCACTCTGCAGTAACTCAGGGATGCGAGCAACACTGTCGGAGTTACAGCACTATAAAATGACCAGCCAGTATTCAGCTCATTAAGCCTGATTGCTTGTTTTGATTCCATCAAGTGCACTTCTGGAAACACTAAAAAAAAAAAAAAAACCTTGTTCAAAAACTGTAGGCAGGCAGCAACTTTTCTGCTTTCCTTGTACAATAGATTTCCATATAAATGCTAATGCCAAGCTCCTCGTTATCAGCAATCAGAGATTATATTCCAACATCTAATCTAGCCGAAATTTACAACCACTTATTAAGAGTCCTGCAACGTTGGAACAAATGCAGGCAGAATTTTAGTACTATGACATTTGATCTGTCAGCACTTCAGCTTTTCCGCTCAACAAGAACCCCCATATTACATCTGCTAATGACATGTTATAAGAGCGATTACAGGTCAGAGAATCACTGCCTAAGAGGATCCGGAGGGAATACAATTATCTTCACCTCGGTGGAGGTAGGACATGAAAGATTGGAAAATTTTTGAAGCACCTCCCAATCGCTTCAGAACATTGATTTCTTCATGGCTCCTGTTCCCTAGGCTATAAGGCCATCTGTGTAATTGGCAATGCTGTTCAATGTTCACATTCATCAGTCTGCAGGTTACTAACCTGCCCTCTGAATTACTGCATACTCTCTGCAAAGATGCCAATGTAAACGTAAAAGCAAACTATAGCAGATGTTAAAAAAATCAAGATTTATATCCAGTTTGTGTGCTATGTCTGGAATACATCATTGCTAACATATTAACCCTGTTGCAATGTGTTGTTGGTGTATTTCCTTTTGCCACTGCAGGAATCAGTATGAACAGTTTGAAGGTCTTGCAAATTCAGAATAAGACATTATGGAAAGGTTTGTCATACATGTGAGGGAAATTGAAATGAGCAGAAAACCCATATTGTAGCATGTTCACATAATTATTCCAGTTAGAAGGAATTGAGCTATTGAAATTTGTAAAAAAAAAAACAAAAAACAAAAAAAAACAACAAACAATAAAACTCTTATTAGAGCAATGTGTGAACACGTTTCATCCTCTGTATTAGATGCCCATTAAAATCCTACTGTATTGTCGATGTAATAGGTGAAAATAATAATGTCTCTGTTTCTCTATTTTCTAATAAGGCCTATTACAAATAGGATTTCTATTGAACATGCAAATTCAATGACAACCTCTACTACATCCACTTGGGTCAAAGCACCAAGATAAAACCACAGTTACATACACACCCAGCTAACATAGAATGTTATTAGAGCATTTGACTACATCTACGAAGGTTGACTTTTAGCATTCCAGAAATTATTTTCTTGCCATATTTGAAACAACAACAACAACAACCTTGCTGTAAGAATGGTTTGTTATTATAATGTTGCACATACCATGTTTTCAGATCACACAAGAAAAATATTATAGAACTGTTAAACCCAGGATCCCGCCTCAAACCAAGTGATCCTGGGATAAGCCACTGCCAGGCTACCCTGACCTGGATACAGAACTTACTGATGATGAATCAGTGAATGAATATTAAAGCTAGCACAAAAATTGTTGCAGCAACATTTTTAGAAAACTCAGAAGCTTAATGGAGTAAACATTTTTGAGTTTATAGAACTGCAACTTACCAACTTACTAACCTAAAATGTGTTGTGGCCTGGGAAAACCCTTCATATGGTCAAATTGACATTTTCTACTATGTATAGTTCTGAAAACTTGTACGTATTTCAAACAGAAGTAAACTTCAAGTATTTTAAATTACCCCAAAAAGTGAAAAGGGAGAAAAATGCATTTAAAGATTTCATTCTTACTGCTGTGCATCATCACAGATTGTTTGACAGCTGGGAAGTGATTACAAACTGAATTGATGAGGCTTATGTCCATTTCACTATGGAACATAACTAGTCAACAACTTGATTAAAGCCTGACATACACTGTGGGAGGAAATCACACTGAGCTAGCAAGGTTTTAGATGTCTTTAGGCAGACTGACTGTTTCTACCACTGCAATTTCCCAGTGTGATCTCTACAGGAAGATAGCATAGGCAAGATTGAAAAGTAAATACATTTCCAACACATCCTTTTGGTGCAATATTTTTATGGTTCCTTGAAGTTGAGTTGTCAAAGTATGCTACAGACAGACAGACAGTTTGGCCAAGATCAAATTTTTCATCTTTTCTGACTGATTTCTAAAATTCAGCCACATTGACATTTGAAGGATGATGGCTAATTTGTTAGCTGGGGAGCTACCAGATATTCAGCTCAGCTATAATGTACAAGACAACAAAGATGGAAGTACAACCCATTTTACTGACATCCAGAACCAATCACCACTTGACCTGAAGACAGAAAACAACTTCCAGCAGCCTGGCCAACCACAGCTGATCTCCTGCCTTTGTATTTAAATGAATACGTGTATTATCTTATGCCTCCTACATTCATTTAGAAGTGCAGTATCTCTAGGTCCAGGCCTCATTAAGCTCAGTCTGGTTTGGTGAGGTAGAGGGAGTCTCACTAGTCTTATGTAACACCACAAAGGCTCTGGGATTAAATTCCGGCTCCTAACAGAAGGTATATTAATGTAGCATACAGGGCTAGATGAAGCATAAGAGAGTGTTAAAAGTGCTAAAGAATACAAAAGGCTAAAACTGCAACACAAACATAGAGGAGCGAAAGGAATTATTTCCATTTAACAAATTTATTCCACCGCCTACAATGGCAACTTCCTACAATTTATAATATTACTTCTCTGAAATACAGTATTAAAACAAAATTATACCACAGTGCTGTTGAATTCTTAAATCTGACTGGACAGAAGGTGATTACATTTTTTATAACAGCTGTGACAGTAGTGGTGGCTGTAAATCAAATCACAGGTTTATTTGAACTAATTCACTGGCTCTTGTATGATACCATGTAATCTATGGCTTTCTAAAAGTCAGAGTTCTTTCTTTTACATTACGAGAAAGGTTTTAGAACAGATGACTTTGGTTTCTTTAATAAATACATTTCTTTGTAATCATTGGCAAATTGCTGTATTGTTATTTGAATGTCAATGGCGTTGATTATTTTCAGCACACAGCACACCCCAGGGCTTTTATTCTTTACCTATATGACTCTACATTCGTAAAAATATAGGTGCCAGAAAAGGTTCTTTTGATGGATGTTACATAAGAATCATTTTTGTTTTCCTACAGAACACATATCCTTAAGTAATGGGTCTTTAACCATTTTTTCTTGGAGTGGATTATTCAGTTTATTGTGGCAACACTGTTTTTATGAGAACCAGGGATCAGTCAGACGTCAGGTATCGACATTTCATACAACTTAAATCTTGTGAATTGCGATTAATTCACAAGTGTTCTTCTCTTCTTCTCAAATCAAAAGATGTCAGTAGCATTGGGAATATGTCTGTAAATATATGCGAATAGATTTCACTAAATGCACTTTGCCCCACAAAGGGATCTTCATTAACAGACCCATGTGAAAGCCCAGTCTGATTTGAGAGTGTTACCATCTTAGTAACACTGACGTGTTCAAACTTGCAGCTAAAACACACCTAAGAAGCTTCTGTATCTTTGTAGCATTAGCATAAGGAGTCGTACTGACCATTACAGCAGAGAAGGACATCTAGTGCGCCCACGGCTTTCTTTAATGAGATGCTAATTCTGGTTCTGGTTTACAAATGGGCTGACAGCTTCGTAGTAACCTCACCCATCTGTGAGGTGATGCAAAGTAAAGAAGCAGTCTCTCGCCAGACTGCAGTCAAAGATGGCACCCACCACGGTGCCCGCCTACCCAGTGTCTGTATTTACAATTGCCTCATTGCCTGTTTGCTATTCCGGCCCACGTTTTCTTCCCCGGAAGGGCCGAGATACAAAAGCAAGGAAGTGTGGGGGCAAAGGGGCAAAACATGAATGTATCACAGCACATGTACATAATCGCCAGGGAATTTCAGACGCTGAGAGAATACCAACACCTGAGCCAGGTGGGGAGCGAAAGGCCAGAACAGCACAAGGGAGGAAAAATAGCCTTAAATCTTCCAATCTTTCATATCACCTGGACCACTAAGAGAATTCATTTCATATAAATGTGACATCTGGAATGATAGCTTTGGATTTTCTTTCTTTCTTCAAAGAAATTTAATTTTCCAGCATAAAAAAAAATATAGAGATTCATTTTTCTTACCTCCAGATCCTATTACTCTTATCGCAACCACTCTACTTACAGTCGTGTGTCAGTGCATTTTTTTTTAAGGTGAGCAATTTCTTACATTATTAAGCAAAGTCCTGGAATGCGACAAGAGAAAATGTTTAAGAATTGGCAGCACATTTGATGCAAAGTAGAGCGTTTAAAAATTCTTCAGCATGCTACATTACACTCATTTTCCCACAGATTTTTCTCTCATTTTGTGTAGACAAGCAAAAACACCCATGTTCTGTTCATTAGTATGTTAGAAAAAAAAGGGTCCCTTTAGTTGTTAGCACGATTGCCCCACACCTCCGGGGTTAGGGGTTTGACTCCTGCCTGTATGCGCAGAGCCTGCATGTTCTCCCTGTGCTTCAGGGCTTTCCTAGGGGTACTCCAGCTTCCTCCACCAGTCCAAAGACATGCGTTGTAGGCTGATTGCCATTTCCAAATTATCTGTAGTATGCTATTGTGCCCTGTGATGGATTGGCACCCTGCTCAGGGTGTCCCCTGCTCTGTGCCCTCAGTTCCCTGGGATAGTCTCCTGGATCCCCCACAACCCTGTGTAGGATAAGTGGTACAGAAAATGGATGGATGGATGGATGGATGGATGAAGGTTCCCCTAAGTACCCTAAAGGGTTCTTCAGGGGGTCCTGCCATAAGCTGGGTTTACAATGTACAATTTTTGGCCCAATTTTGCTGCTGAAAAAAGATTTCAGAAACTTCTGAGACTCAGACTTAGAACGCATCATGTGGCATGGTCACCAGCGGCTAAACATAAGGGTTATGTTACAGCAATATAATATAATAAGGGCAGTATATAAGGGCTGTGTCCGAAATTGTATACTATGACAGTACCTACTGCTCGGCCGTTCATACAATACGTACTGATCAGTATAAGTGTGTAGTATGAATACAATCCGGACAGACTACATCCGCCATGTTGTCATGTGACTTACAACCTAAAAAGAGCTGACACACTGCCTTCCACCATTTTTGGTTCTGACAGACCCGTTGCCTTCTGGGATAGCGCAGGGTGCATTGCTTCCATACTGCAGAATCTCCGCTGTAGGTCATCCGGGTATTTCTTGCCTACTCTTTTACGAATACTCAGTATTCGGACATACTTCTACTTTGGCGTACTGCTTTTAACTTATTATATAGTAGGATAGTAGGGATATTCAGACACAGCCAAGGACTCTTCCTCCACTCACTCACTGCGAAGTATACGCTCTGTGTTTTTGTACCAGTCTATGCTAAGCCGTTGTTTATTGATGGTCTTCTGGATTTGATCTTGTTCTGGTTTTCTTGTCTTGCTCTTGCCTCCCCTAGCTCATGTTGTTTGACCCTTGCCTGAACCTCGACATTGCCTGGGATTTGTTTTGTCTGCCATTCTTAATAAAGCAATGAATACCTGCACTTGTATCTGTACCTGCAACGTGACAGGTTAAAGTAAACTGTGTGTGCATGTTAAAGTGTTGGATTTGAACATTGGCATTGATTTCTCCTTCCAGGGAATCTTATGTGAGCCAGTAACTACTGTGTGAGAGGTAAAGAACATTTTCACGTTCCACCAGTGTCAGTTTGAGCTGGTCCTGAAATGAACTTTGCTACATCTGTAGAATGATAAAAGTATAATTCACTGAGGCAGACAAGAGGTACGCGCCAGTCTGAAAGAGTTTTATTAATGCATAGCTCTACTGCTTGCTTCACCCCCTGGCCATGCAATATTCAAAGCCGGCAATTTTTCTATTCTGTTTTCCTTAAGTTGCAGAATGGACAGTGAAGCCCACTTGCTTTGTGGATATATCAGCTTCATTGACTGAGGTGTTAATAAATAACTTCTAGGCTTATCAACCACAAGTGGTCCTGCCAGGGGTAATAAACTCCACTGATGTCACCCAGATTAATACGCTTACAAATAAAGCCTACAAATAATTTGATGCCAGTATCAATGCCTGTATTAAATGCTGCTGAACAGTTGGGGTTTCACTTGAGGTGCAATTTATCGACATTTATACCATAATGTTGCTGAATTCTTGATTCTGATTGGTCAGGAGGTGTTGATGAGTTTTGTCTAAATGCACAGTTCTGACAAAATCATTTGTTTTAATATGCTGTTTCTATTCACAGGGACTTGTATGGTCTACACTCCATGTAATCTAATCTAATAATAAATAGATTAAGAAACATGATATTTAACAAAGAAAAATGGATAATTGTTGATATGGTGAAGCTTTCTGTGGAAGGAGTCTCCAGTGTAACAGTTGTTACCTTTAAGGTTTCCACCATGGAAAAGTCTTCAGTACAAAGTAGTTTCTCAGGAACAAGCTGTATTTCTTTCACATAATTAACTTGCTTTCTATTAACTTTATAAAGAAAAAGCAAAGATTATTGTTTATAGCTTCAATAGTGTAAGTAATAACAGGAATTAGCTTGTTTCACAGATGTTCCTACAACATCAAACCTAACCATAATTAAATAAAACATAAGATTTTTTTATTACATAAAAAAAATTCATTGTTGGTAAATTATTTTGATATAAGAAGAATAAAACAATTCGGCATGTGTCACAAGAAAATTATCAACTTTAGTGTGGCAAAAGTAATTCACATCATCCTATTTTCCTATAATTCCTATAACAGCATGCTTCATTGTATTTTATTCCTGTTTGTGTGTTTTATTAGCAGCTATTTTAAGGTTGCTACACATGCTTCAGTGTAGTTATTCCTTTCCTTAAAGGCCAGATGGGATTCACTATAATTTTTAGAGGAACATCATTGCAGATGGTAACCTGACATCTCTTACATAATGATGAGGTGTGTTTCAGCAAAGCATGGCATGCCATTAAGATCCAGCAAGAAGAACATTAGAAAGAGACATCTGAGACAGGCAAAATTCTTCTCATGCCATTTGAACATCCAGCTCAATTGCCTGAACAGTGATTGCGAGACACAGAGATATTAGAAGAGAATGCAGAGGAATTATTACCTTGGGGATCCTGCAGGCACCGGGAAAGTTTCTTTTGAAAGTAAAACGAAAAGGATTCTCAAACATCTCCAGCTTTCATGTAACAAAATGGCCTATTTGTATAGAAACCAGATTTCACATTGATTCATTTGGCTGTCTTTTTTTATCTGAAATGACTTAAGAGTTAAGACAGGATACAATGGAGCAGCTGTGGGTGAAGTGTCTTGCTCAAGGAGCCAACTGTGACAAATTGACAGTGCTTGGCTTTGAACTCGCAGTCTTCAGAGCACTAGCCCATAACATTAACAATTGATCCACCACTGATTTTAGGCTGAAAACTAGATTTTGGCCTGTTTTGGAGTCTTATTGATCAAATTAAGTTTAAGTTTTCATCTCAATATTACTGTGAAATTCAAACCTCTAAAATGTAGAATAATGTGACTTTTGAGTTTGAGGGAAAAATTGTCTTTATATGAAAACAAACCGAATAAACAATGTGTGCCGATTAATAGTGGGATTGTCACATTACTCGTGTCAGATTTGAATGTGTACCATTATGGTTGGCTAAAAAAAAGGGTTGATGTTGCCTTATATCTTGAATACTATCCACACTGGTCATGCCATATTATAAAGGCAGTCATTTAATTAACTTGTGTTGCCACCCCAAGCCCTTGACCTCAGTTCTTGACTCAAAACCATCAGTGTTTTGATTTTGAACCAGTTTTGCCTGCCGAGAACCATCTCTTTTGCTGTGGAAATGCGCGAAGAGGTTCAGTCTTAGCCACCACCCCTATACTCATCACCTGCACTTTTTGTGTTGAAAAAAGCCATCAAAATGATGCATCAGCTCGCATATGTTTTAAGGTAGGGAATGATCTGAGCGTACTTCTAACCAGAGCAAGAGTTGGAGGAATATCACAAGGAACTACAACAGTATCATGTGTGTAAATGAAAAGCGTAATAGACAGATCCTCCCGAGAGACAAGCCCAAACTCAGGCACCCTCCTGCCTCTACAATCCAACATGACGTTTGATTGAATGTCTTGTCCCAGGTCTAGTGCTGCAAAACATTTGCAAGCTAATCAGTCAATTAGGACTCTCTCTGTGGGTTGATAGGTCTCAGTTGGAGTCGGTGTATGAGTGTGTGTGTGAGTGTGAAATCACTCGCCACATTGGATGCGGGACTGTATTAAGTGCACTCGAGGATAAGATTTTGAATAGATAGTTGACTCTCTGTGGCTGTAGAGTAACGGGGATCGTCTGAGGCTATTGTTGAATACAAGGTTCTTGCAATGGCCTCCTTGTGGTTTTGTAAATATGGAATATTTTGGTAATAGTATAAAGAACACTATTAATCCACGATAAAGTATTCATCCCTTGGACTTTTCCAAATAAGGTTCTGTCTGGGTTAAGAATGAATGTGACACAGAACCATATAATATTAAGTTCACAAACATTTAGTTCACAAAATTTTCAAATGATATGACAGAAACTATAGGTAACCCTGAATTTGATCTAAAATTATATATTTAAAACAATGGTTTCAGCCAAATGTAACAACCGAAAGCAGTCAAACATGAACATGTTAGGATATGCATGTATTCTAGATTCTACAGATTAACTCCTCTCCAAACATGAGTCACACCATACACCCTCAAATCTATGCATAAGTGTTAGCTCCAATCCCCCTGAAGTAGGTTAGTTAAGGTTACCATGATAATGACCATTTCAATGGTATGATTGGTATGATTATACCCTGCATCATTGTAGCCTTATACTGTATATCTGGTAAAGATGTAATTTTGCATCTCCATTGTTTATAACATGAATTTGAATACTAAATTACATACAAAACTGTCGTAAAACAAAACATTCTACTTGAGACTTGGACACCTAAGATATGATTGGATACCTTCTGCATCACTACCTTCTTGTGAGACAAAAACTACAGGAAAGAAAAACAACATGCCTCTCACGTCCATCCATCCCCCATCCATCTTACAGCGCTGCAGCAGTGTCTGAGTGTCGATAGTATTTCTACATGAGAGAACATGGATGTTGTGTGTGTGTGTGTGTGTGTGTGTGTGTGTGTGTGTGTAGTAGGCTGTGAAAGATGCCCCATATTGTTTGGAATATATTAGTGTGCATGCAGGAGGACATGGCCCTGACTGCAGAGCCAAGAGGCAAATACGGTATGTCATGACAACACATTCTGACAGAACTTGACTTCATGCCACTGCCTCTCCAAATTTCTGCATCCACTCATGTGTGAGTCACAGCACCGATTTGACCCACTTCATAACAGACTATCAGAGAATGATGTCATCTGAAACACTGAAGGTTTGGACTTTGCAAACTGAGCACCTTTTACAAACTCGACGGATATTACGTCCTGTTCAGACAGGTTTAGTTCTACATGGTTAGATGAGGTTAAGTAATTATTACCGGAGTATGAATACATCATGTCAGTAACATTTATCTATACTGTTTTTTGTGAAATAGCCTCAGATTCCTGTTCTTGGTTGACAGGAGTGGAACCTGATGTAGTTTTCTGCTTGTTCTGTTGTAGCTCATCCGCTTGTTCTTAGATGCTTTTCTGCTCACTAGAACTGCAACAACTAATCAAAAAAAATCGATAATAATCAATTATGAAAATCGGTGTCAACGAATCTCATTATCGATTAGTTGGTCTGTGCGTGGCACGGGGCATGTTTACTCACTGCTTTACTTCTGTTCCAAAAACACGCATTGGAGAATAAATACTAACGTTGTGTCCCAAATGACGTACTATGCACTTACACTATGTACTGTGTACTCTACAGTCTAGTGTATGAATTTTAGAAGGGTAATGTCATCTCAAATGGAACACTAGTGGGTTTTTTTATTAACCGGAAGTATAAACCGTTTCCCAGTCGATGGCTCATAACATCAAACACACGTAATGCTACACCGCTAGCTTTAGCAGATACCCAGAGTCAACGAAAATGAGTTTCTTCAGTTTACTGTTTATCTCAGCGTTACCTTTTACGCCCAACATGACCTCAATCACCATAAGACTGAGGCGTAATCATCAAGTGACGGCGGAAAAAAGTGTGCGACCTCCAAGTCCTCTAAAGCAGGGAAGCATTTTATATTAAATGCGACGAAGAAGACTATAACCTGTAAACTTTACAAAGCGGAGCTTGTGTACTGTAGCATGGAAGCTCGGCAGTCATGCACGAGTACAAACGTGTGTTTATATCCTAAATGCTCCACTGTGTGCAAGGGGTTGGGAAACTGGTATGGGTTGCTTAAAAGGTTTAGTTTAATTCAAGTTTATTGTCATTAGATGCTGCTTTTGCGAGCTTGAAGTGTAAATTCTGTTGATTATTATAGTGGGAGCGATCTATTAGTAACAAAGCCGCATTGCTCTTCACCCACAATGTAGACACGGAGATAAACTGTAATGTCTAATTAAATGCTATGATCAAAGTAAACATAAATAAAACAATATGCCTAAAGGCAGTGAGTAAGAGAAGCCATAAGGTGCAGTGAAAGTGAGATTTTATTATTAATTAAGAACCATCAGTGCTTTATATATATATATATATATATATATATTAGAGAGAGCGAGAGAGACAGAGAAAGAGAGAGAGCATTATTATTATATAAAGTGTATATTTGTAACACTCAGTTTGTGGATTTTATTTAAAATAAACGAAAAAATATTATATAAAATTTGGTGTCACTCATTGGATTTTTTGTTTTTCACACCATTCTATGCAAACTCTGTAGGATTTACCCAAGTATGGGCCTAGTTTAAAATACAGAACAATAAATAATCTTTTAAAAGGACTGGTCAATGAAGTGATGATTCTGGGAGGTTTAGGTAAAATATTTAATCCCTAGCACATGTAAAGCCTACTTGTTATGGTCATGTGACCTAATAATGACCAAGCACAACTTGTGCAGCCATGCACACTACAACATGACCTTATAACAAAGGCCAAAACAAACAGTTTGTATTAAAATGAGGTGTATGTAGTACGCATGCAATTTTTTTGTGTGATGGGCTTCATGAAGACATTCCTTTTTCTGTGATTTATTCCCAGATCACTTTTCGGTCATAATTACTACAGACGTCCAGCAACATTACTTAAAAGACATACAGTCAGGTCCATAAGTATCTGGACAGTGACACAATTTTTGCAATTTGGCCTCTGTACACCACCACAGTGGATTTGAAATGAAGCAGGCTCAAAAGTAATGGGACAAGTTTCTTGGCCAGGTGTGGCCTGTTTGCTTAGTATTTCATGACAAATTAAGGAGATGAAAGGTCTGTAGTTGATTCCAAATGTTGTATTAGGTTGTGGTTGCTATTCATGCGAACACTCAATACTGTATGCAGTACAAAGGGGTGTCAATGCAAGTGAAGGATTAGGCTGAAAAAACCCCCAGACCTATCAGAAAGATAGCAGAAACATTCAATATACAAATATTCAGGAGTGGCCAAATCAACAATTTGGTACATTCTTAAAAATAAGGAATGCACTGGTGAGCTCAGCAACACCAAAATACTTGTAAGACCACTGAAGACAACTAAAGTGGATGAATGCAGAATTCTTCCCTCATTGAAGAAAAAACCCTTCACAACATCTAATCAAGAACAGGAGGTATAGAAAGAGGAAGTAAGTGTATCATTGTTAAAGTCTACAATCAAGAGACCTTTCTGAATGTAAATACAGATGTTTTACCTCAAGATCCAAACCACTGATAACACTCAAGAACAGAAAGGCCAGATTAGACTTTGTTTAAAAAAATAATAATTAAAAAAAAACCCTGACTAATTTTGATGCAAGATTAACTTGTACCAGAATGCAGGGAAGATAAGAGTATGGAGAAGGAAAGGAAGGGCTCCAAAGCATGTTCTAAAGCATACCACATCATCTGTCCAATATGGTGGAGGTAATGTTATGGCATGGACATCTATGGCTGCCAATGGAACTGGGTCACTGGTGTTTATTGATGATGTGACTGCTAATAGAAGTAGCAGAATGAATTCTGAAGCCTATAGAATTATACTTTCTGCTCAGATTCAGATTCAAAACTGATAGGGCAGCACTTCACATAACCGAAACATATAGCAAAAGCAACAAAAAGGGCTTCTTCAGGCAAATAAATTAAATGTTCTTAAATGTCCGATGACCTCAACCCAATTGAGCTTCTATTCATTTACTGAAGACAAAATTGAATGCAGAAAGACCCACGAACAAGCAGCAACAGAAGGCAGCTGCAGTAAAGGCTTGGCAAAGCATTTCAAGGGAGGAAAATCAGCATATGATGATGTACATGGGTTCCAAACTTCAGGCAGTCATTGACTGCAAAAGATTAACATCCAAGTATTAAAAATAACACTTATATTTATGATTAGGTTAGTTTGTTTAATGGAGGGACAGTTAATGTAATATTTTTGTTAAAACCCTTGAATTAAAACTGAAAGTCTACACTTCAATCACATCTTGATTGCTTCATTTCAAATCCATTGTGGTGGTGTACAGAGGCAAAATGTTTGAAAATCGTGTTCCTGTCCAAATACTTATGGACCTGACTGATGTCTGGAGATCTTATCCCATTTGAATAGTACATGTGGTTGATTTTTGTTTTTTGGCGTAGATGGTTGCCAAAGGTTCTGAAATAATGTTGAAATAATTATTATGAAGTGTAGTGAAAATCAATGGGATCAGCAATGATTGGGACAGGATCAGCGTCCAGTAGTGGATTCATTTCATGAAATGAATAGCATTCTGCATTGACCATAAGGCAGACAACACAGAGCATTGAACCAGGATCATCTTCTCAGATCAATTCTTCTGCATGCTGGTTCTCCAAAACAAAAGCACACAGCACGATCTATCAAGTGGCCCAGTGTCTGTAGACATATTTGTTTCGATGCGACTCAATACCACCTGATTTCAGTAATGAGCTTGTCTCCTTAACAACATAGGAAACCCAATTAATGAAACAGATGGAACAAGTACCTGTAGCTGTAGATCTCGATGAGCCTTCAGGGGAATTTAGCAGTCAATGTTTTCCTCATTTCATACGTGAAGTATCATTTGAAATAGAAATCTGTTGGAGATGAAACATCAAAAGCGTGTTTCATGGCATTAGCATTTTGCCTGTAGCTTCCTCTCCTCTCTGTCTTTAATGGTGAGTAATCAGTTGAATTTGCACATCTCTCTTACTTTCTTACTTTCAGTATAAGTCATAAATCTTTGCCAACTGTAAGGCCTGGAGTGGAACAGAGACTGCTGAGAGATTCAGCACAGCAGCAATTTCTGCAGAATTACCAATGAAATGGAGGAGAGATTTTAAGTCACGCAAGGGAAGGGAAGCCTCAGGCTTACAACCAAGCTTGATATATATATATATATATATATATATATATATATACACACACATATACATATATATACACACACACACATATACATATATATATATATATATATATATATATATATATATACACACATATATATACACACAGCTACGTGACACCTATAACTCGCCATGTATTGATACATCAACATCATGTTACATTTTCTTTTCTTCAACATTAGAATAAAGTAGTAGGATTTTCTGAAACACCATTTGTAGTATAGGATTGAAGTACAAGCGTGGCTTCCAGGTTTCAGCATTCAGAATTTCTTCTCACATACACCATCTGTCTGTATCTTTAATTCCCTTATGACTTCTATATCAGTGCAAAATGGAATAGGTCCATCTCATTCATCATCTCTTTTTCTCAGTGGGAGCTGGAAGACTTCCAGTATGCATAAATAACACTGACTTTTACTCCTACAATGTTGGTAAAGGTAGAACAGCATAAGGCATCTTTGATGCGCAGCTACAGTAGCAAACTGATTCATGTGTCATTCGTGAAGCAGTTGATCATCTGATCATCTTGTGTTGAGGTTCTAGCTGAGCGGCATCAAAAATAGACCTTAAATATATATGTATATGTTTATATATGTATATAGTACCGTAGAAAAATAATCCAACGCATCATGCATTTTCTTCTAGACAATTTTTTGTCTTAGATATAGAAAGAAAGAAAAAAACAAGCCAATATTAAATTTTCAAATCTTTAATTAAAAAAAAGAAGAGGAAATGCTTACCATCGTTAACCATGTTGAAACCCAATGTCATGATTTGCAGAAAGGTAAATCCAAGAGCAGAAACAAGCAACAACATTAACAGTCTATACCAATAGAACAAGCAAAGATCTTTGCAGATCTTATTTAGTTCTGTCATCTCATGTGGTTAATGTGTTGTTTTATGTAGCACCGTGGTCCTAGAGGAACATTGTTTCCTTTCACTGTGTACTGTACCAACTGTATATGGTTGAAATGACAATAAAACCAAGGAGAGCAAAGAAGAAATTCATTCATTCATCCCAGGAACATCTGGGTTACTGATCAGAAGGTCAGGAGTTCAAGCCCCAGTGCTACCACTATTGGGCCCTTGGGCAACAATTGCTCAGATGTATAAATGAGATAAATGTAAGTTGCTCTGGATAAAGGCGTCTGCCAAATGCCATATAAGTAAATGAATGGGATGTCGGGGCACTGTGCACACACACTCATTCACAAATAGCTAGTCCACCTACTGAAATATCAGAGAAAGCCCAGGCAAACACAGACAGAGCATGTGAAACCAGCTGCACCAACCTGCCACCTTAAAAGAGATGAAAAATACCTACAGGTTTGGAGAGGCACCATTTTGTGCTGCCTAGGGTAATGTGCAAATGAACATGAACTTCAAAAAACAGTAGTACAAACTGAAACAGGAATAACACACAGAGGAAACGATCAGTAACTTGACATAGAGCAAGGCTTCACAAATACTGTATATAGTATGTATAGTATATTTTAAATGGAGCGTGGGTGTACAGTGAGGTCCAAAAGTTTGAGACCACATTGAAAATCTGAGTATTTTTTTTGTCACTTAAAATTGGAAATAAACAGAAGGTTTTAGAAGTTTGAAATAAATTTAAATAAAAAAAAAAAATAAATGTTCAGTATCTTGCATATTTAATATTCAAGATTCTTCACTATTTCTAGGTCCCTATTTAAATGTAAGCAAATGTGTTATATTGATCATGTTAACTGCTTTGTACAAAAGGTCAAATTTCTCTCATGCCTCTTCATCTCTTCCACTGAAGCACGTGTTCAGATGACACACTGATGGATTTGATCAAAAATAGATCATAAGATTTTACACAAACTTATGGAGTCCATGCCAGCTCGAGTGCACACTGTCATTAAAGCAAAAAGGAGAGGTACCAAATACTAAGAAACTGTTAAATTCATGTAAACATTTTCAATATTCAACTTTACATTCAACTTGTTATCAATAATATCATTTGTAATGAAAACTGCTGTATAAAATTAGGAAGGAATGCAATATAGAAGCGTTTCCACTAATGCTCTCAGACCTTTTGACGTCATTGTGATATATATGATCAGTACTGTGATGAATGTGGATCAGTTGTCTGATAGTCCGGTGACTGTTCATGTCACACAGTACAAAGTTCATCACCTGACATGGAGGCTGACTGGTGTTTATAGGAAACCTAGTTCACTTGGTCAACTTTTTTGAAGGAGACAATGTGGCAGCCAAACTCTGCTGAAGAACTCTCCGAGATGCTTGAAATGAACAACCAGCTAACTTCCTTAAGAGAACTGATGCAATTTTAAAGGTAAAAAGTGTGGTTACCCCAAACATCGACTTGATTTAGTGTTTTACTGTTATTCAAAAATGTTTCATACAGAGTGCATACAGAGTCTCTCAGGTAACATAATAGGTTTGTTTAGTAGGCTATGGCATGATTACAAATAAATATATTTAGGCCATGAGTTAACATTTCAAGACCACAAATTAAGCATATCATAGCCACAAATTAAAATGTGGTCATGAGATACGAAAATTCTAGCCATGACCTGTATAACTTAAGCCTAAGAGCCTAATACTTAATATGTTGCAGGAACATCATACATAGCACATTTCCTCCAGTTAATTATCTGGAAGGAACGAGAGTGAAAATGCTTATTAAGTTGAAGAATTATCTTAAGGATATGTGGGTTAAAGATATATCCATGTCACAACACCAGTGACTCCAGTATGTCTTTATCGTTCAACATTGACGTAATATTATCACCATGCTTAAGTTCCTGTGGCCACAGTGGTCTAATTCAATGGAACTCTTTATCTCTCTCATTTGAAAATACAATAGGTACAACAGGTGAAGTATGTCATTCCCATGAAACTTAGATTTCAAGAAACTTAAATCATGGCCTTAATATAAGCCGCCCCCCGAACCCCCCCCAACCCCTAATTCCAACAAGGGAAAGTCATACCTGACAAACCTATAGGCTGGTCATAGAAATGGTTGGGTTTTTTTTTGCATAAAGTCAAAGCTTGGCATTTCCCTGCGAAAATCAGGAAAATCAGTCTCCTTGGGATTGCTCATTTTATTTCACTGCATGGGAAGTTGGTCCTGCAGTTTTTGAGGATATTACAACCTGCTGAGATGAAAGCGCATTTAGTTTTCACTTCCTGTGATCCTTCTTTATCTGCTTAGCTACAGATATGAGCCTGTTTCCATTGAAATGATATACAGACAATCATCTCAGGGATTTTGAGCTGAAATGCTAAAGCACCATATCAGAAAAAGCTGACAGCCGTAGCATCAGTCTGTTCCACAGAAACCAGTCTATTAAATACCAAAGCTCTGAAGACTGAACCAAGTCTCTGAATCGACCAACATTTTGATTTTGCATCTGACACACCATCAGGATAGAAATTTCTGCATAGAGATGGAAACTGAAATAAATTGGTCCTTTTTTACAAAATAAAAATCTGCTTGCAGGGATGAAAGTTTCTAATGGCATATACTTTTTAGAATCTTGTTGAATGTCAAAACCTTTAAATGTCCACTTAAGCACCAATGATATGGATAATATGGCTGATAATATGATTGCTGAGCCATGTGGAACAGGGTCATTATCATTTGATGATAATGATAGCAAGCTCAGCATTTATACAGTAGACTACATCCCTACTGTAGAAAGTAATGATGAGATTTCCTTCTGTTCCTTTCTTTGTGCATTAGTCGAAAAATCAGCTGACCATATGAGATTCCTATGGGAAAAAAGTGTAGATTTAACACTGATATCATTAATCATTAATCTTAAGCAACTATAGATAGAGGATAAAGGCAGATTGACCAGAACCTCAACATGAATTCATGCTTGTAAAAATTTTTTTTTTTTTTAGAAATGTTAAATATTTAAATACAATGTGGTTGTATCTGAATTCATTTTCAGGAACCAAAATTATTTAGGTTTAAAAAGTTAAAACGGTGAACATTAAAATAAAAATTATTATATTTACAGTGCAATGCTGTGAAATATCAGCTCATGAAATTTTGGGGAAAACATCCAGACTACAAGGTTTATATGCATGTGCCTTGGGTGTGAAACCTCAGCAACACTAATATGCAATGATGATAATGCTAAAGCTTTACATTAAGGTTTCCTTAACTGACATTATTTAACATTAGTTAATATGAACATACCATGAACAGCATTAATGTACCATGCAATATTAACAAAGTAACTAACATTTGTATTAATTGATGTTTATTTTTATAATAAAGCAAGTAAACCAAATAATCAGCGTCTGCATGAACCAATGTTCACACCATCCGTGAGTACAATTATGAATAATAATAACATGAATAACACTTTAATGAACATATTAAAAAATATTCAGAAATTCTGAGTTTAGGATTAAGCTAATTTTAATATTTGCACCTGAAAAGTGTCAGGAAGTTATCTGCATTTACCATAATTAAAAACATGTGACAGTATAATTTTTGCTAATTTACGTGACTTATTTTTAGTCACGTTTTGAATAAATGTAAGTCAAAATGCAGGTGTATTTTGTTAACATTTAAATAAATGTTGGTTAATACACTTCGTTAACATTACCTATGGTTTATTCATCTTGATGTTCTTGGTTTATATTAAGGGAACATTAATGTAAAGAGTTACCACAATCATGTGGAAATGGTTCCCTGGTTTGGTTCCCTGCTTATTAAATATTTATAATTTTATAACAGAGCCTGCTACGATTTCTAATTTCACTTTCTGTACATGGGCTGTTAAATATTTAATATCATTTTGTTGTTTGAAATGTCTAGATCTATTATTTTTCATTTACACCACAGTGCTGTTGAATTCTGGATTTTGATAGGTTTTTATTCGTTTTCTATAACAGCAGCGCTGACTGAAGTGCTGTCTGCTGTCTGCAAAGCAGACAAAAACAAACAAAAGTTTGTATTAATGCGCACGTTCTAATACATTAGTGGTTCTATAGTAACACCTTTTTCACAGGTGAGTTTCACATGAATGGGTTAATGGCTTATACATTTTCCAACATAAAGTCCAGTACAGAGGGCTCATCGATTATTCTCAAACATGACAAGCTGCATTTTGACCCTATTTAACATGATGAGAGAGGAAAAAAGAGATTGGTCAATGTATGACTGTTTAGAGCTGCTATACCGTCAGTAATAACAAGAACTAACTTTTTTGCTGATGTTCAGCAACATGAAACGAAACCATAAACTCTTTTATTAATAATGAATTTGTAGCATTGGCAAATTGCAGTGGTAAAAGAGAACTAAAACATTGTTATAGCAAAATAATCAACTTCGGGTTGATAAAAGAAACTCTGATTCAAGTTGGGCCACATCACACCACCCTGTCATTAGGTGTTGTTTCAATGATGTTTCAATCCTTAATTATGAAAGGTTGGTACATCTATACATTATACATACATTGCTGCATTGCTGCACTCTAAAAAAAAAAAAAAAGCCAAAACACTGGGTTAAAAATAAACTCAAATTGGATTATTTTTAGACCAACGGCTGGGTAAATATAGGACAGAACACATTTTGGGCTAAATTAACTCATCATGTTGGGTTGTTAATTTTAACCCAGCAAATGGCTTGTTTTTCAAACCAAAGGATGGTTTCATTTTTACAAAAAACATCTTACAAATCTCCCTGCCATCTATGAAGAGAGGAGTCCCAATCCCTTCCATTTGAAAAGCTGTAAAAGAGCAAAAAAGAGTGTTGGTTAGTTGTTACCTACAAAATATGGACAAATGCCTTTGGGCTTCAAATGAGAAATTATGTTACAGAATCCCAAATTGTGTAATTTTGGAAACGTGACCTCCACTCTCCTAATGAACAAAATGGCGCTGTAGACTCACCTGGAAATCTAGCTGACTTGCGAATATTTATTTTTCGGCCTTTAGCACCTCACTGCCAATTTTTTTGCACAACCTAATTAAGTCAACCAACATTACAGAGATAGTGGAAAGTATTACAACCTACTGTAACCTCCATCCTCTCTTTTTGTCACGTTAACCTTGTAAAGAACTTTTCGCCTCGACATTACTGAGCTAGCTAAGTTCCGTTAGCCACTGACTGTCTGCATCTGTTAACCAGCACTGATATTCGCAGAATACATGAAGAAACACGGCCCTAGCCCATCCTCCTAATGCTAATTACTACAGCTTGTGTTGTCCAGAACACTTGCTAAATGTAGTTAACGTGAACCCACTCTCTGGATTACATCATGGTGAATAGCTGTAATGCTACATTATCGTTAACTCTCAAAAACGGAATGGGAATATCTAATATTACCGCGAGCTGCATGCTAAAGTAATGTTATCAACTCAGGTGAGCATCTAGGTTAGCATCACTCATCTCTGCTTTGACTGGTGACAGCATCCAGCTAGCTAACCCTAACTCAGAACCTCAGATAAGATGCAGACCCAGAGAATTATAGAATAACCTCAGTCCATATTTCACAGCCAACATAAACACATGACACTAGGAGTGTATCGCCAACACTGAGGAGGCAGTACATGATGTTTACTTTTGAAGCTGTTGTGATAGGTAAAACTAATTATCACTTGCTGTGTTACTGTTTTACAATGAATACATTTTTGAGAGCTCCCTGCCTAAATATCACAAACTTGCATTTTCAGCAGCATTAACGCTAAATAGTGATGAACACTAACTTACCTGTGGTCATTTGGTTTCCTCGCCTCAAAAACCGCTACCTCCAAAAGTCAGACAGTCCGTGCTGAGTTGATTTGACCCAGCGATTTGGACTAAGGTGTCGGGGTGAGGGAAAGGTACATTGATTCAACTGTCAGTGAAAATGACCCAGCTATTAACCCAATGCTTGGGTTACACAAAACTACTCAAAAACTACCCAAGACTGAGAAAATAACCCAATTAAATGACCCAAAAGGCTTAACTCAGCGTTTGGGTAGAAAAAATAACCCAGCATTTTTTAGAGTGTGTGGATGCACACTATTGACATTTCAGTTGACATTGTCCTGATCCTGATGTATCCTGATGGATAAATGTTTTCCATTTCATCAATGTTACTTATTTGCAGTTTTTAATGAACATTGACAGTCATGTCTATCATTTTAGCACATTTGAGCTTTTCAGCTGACATAAATTGACTCCCTTTCTAGAATGAACTTTTACAGACTGGTTAGGAACAAGTTTTTTTCTAGCCTGGCTGTCCAGTCCATCACTGTTTGGCTATTAACTATGGTTAAAGTTGTTTTGGGTACAACCAAGCTATCTTATTAGATGTGCCATGGTGCCTTAATTTGAGGAGGGTAAAAATATTTGACAGTGGAAATGATAATGAGGGATTGCAGGATAGCCAGTGTTTTGTTAAGTGGATGTTGTAAAATTTATCACTGTCAGAAAGGAAATTGACTTAAATAATGCTTATAAATAAGAATCACCCCTAGGTGATAGGTGTCATTAAGTGTGGTGATGGTGACACTAGCTGGTCGAATTCTCCACGTGATATTGTAGGATAACCACATTGTCACTATTATTATTATTATTATTATTATTAATAATAATAATAATAATAATAATAATAATATTCTTTAACACATGGTCATATGAAGAATTTTAGATAAAAGATCCACATTTAATGTCGTGTACACATACAATAATTCTGATTGTTGTAAATTAATTGTGTAATCACACTGTGCTGGATATAAAGATTATGTTATGGTAAGAGACAAGCGATGCACCAGCAGTGCTACAAGTCATCAATAAGTGATTCGCCTTTAAAGTGAGGAAGGGTGTCTGATTCGGCAAATATGTTTGCCATTGATTCTGCTGTCCTCAGAAGAATCAGTGGATGTGAGGAATGTGAAGCAAGGACATTCAATAAAGAAAACCATAATCTTTGGCCTTTAGGCTTTGACTCAACATGAGATTTTAAAATGTTATTAATTTTTCTCCCCATATGTTTCTTTTTTTGGTTACCGATAAAATACTAATAAATTTATAGAAAAACAAAATTTTCTATAACAGCAACTCTGAAAGTAGTTCTGGCCGCAAGGCAAACCACAGGTTTATATCAATGTGCTCATTCTAATCCGTTATCATTTCTGTAGTAACAACTTGCACAGGAATGTGTGTGGTGCATTATTGTTGAATTTTTCTGTAAGGAGATGCTTATTTGGCATTTGTAGAAGGAGTCTACAGTGTCAGCGCTTTGTAACAATCAGATAATGCTACAAGTTTATGTTATCTGACATAGGAAAGTATTTACGACAGAGGACTGCGTGCATTGCGGAGAACCAAAGAGATGCTGGTGAGGGAACGTCCATTTATAGCTGCTATAATAAGTCATAACAGGGACTAACTTGTTTCACAGATGTTCCACAGCATTACTTCTAACTATAAACGGAGAAAATGTAGAACTTGTCATCCTTTAATAAGTAAAAAATTGTTAGCATTGGCAAAATTTGTGGTGGTAAGAGATACTCTGCTTTACATGGAGGAGGCATCTCACCACCCCATTGTTGATTATTTTCCTATAACAGCACATCCCCTTATGTTTTCTTCCTTACACAGTTCATTTAGCTTGATTTTAATCTATAGTTGGCTCCCTAGAACTGCCACTAATAATGATGGCTTTTTGTAGCTCACTAGAGATAATGATAATGTGACTATTAGAACTTCCTCCTTTCTCAGTATGCAATAACCGAGTGACTTGGGCATGACTCCTAATAACTTTAATCTGAAATCTTGTATTTTAATTTGAATTGAACTTAATTGAAAAAATAAAGATAAATTGGAGTACAATTATGAAAGTAGATCACAGTGAGTCATTATCCTGAGCACTGAAGATGGCAGACGAAGCTTAATGCCCACCCACTGATTCTGAAGAGTGGAAAGTCTTCTTATTAATTGATGTCCTTTTAAAATTGCTCCCTTAAAAAAACCCTTCCTAAAGCTGGCACACATCTGCAGGAGGATACAGACCACATGCTTAGTGATGCAGTTATCATCATCATTCATTCAAGGCATCACTATTTATATATATTCATATATGAAGAGACATTTGTAAATGGCGCACTTTTTGTCTTTCCTAGTAGTAATCTAGAGTGCGTTGGACTAGAATTAGGAAAGTACGTCATAAGCAGAAGGTTCAGGCTGCTTAATGGCATAATTTTTAAAATGTATGTTAATGGTACATTTTTGAGGTGTGTGGTTGGTGTGAAGGTTGATGTGAATACCACTTTATGATTAAGGCTTGGAGAAGCCTTAATTCCCAGACGTAAATGTATCTTGTTGGTCTGGTTGGTTTCACCAAAAATTCTACCCCTAAAGGAATAGGCTAATGCATTCTTTTTTTAGCTACAGTAGCGTCTGGTTCATTATAATTATGTACCAGCCTGGGAAAACCCATCAAAGGCTGCTATGGCTGATTTCTGCCAAACAGCCAAAAAAAATCAGTTTATGGATGAAATTGTTTTAATTCCATTAGCATATTTTAACAACTCAACTTAAAGAAACCATAAATATATTTCACCCTCCACAAATTTGGAACATATCTTGGACAAGGAGCCAGTTAAACAGTGTCTCAGGATGTCGAAAACCTTGCTAGCCGAGTGTGATTTCCTCACACGATGAATGTCACATTGTAGGATAGCTGTGCGCTGTACTGAAAAGCATATAAGTCTAATCAGATCAGTTTGCAATCAGATATGAGCTGTCCAAATATCTGCAGATTTATCTCCCTTTTCACATTTGGGAATAATTAAAACATTAAGATATTAAAATGCTATAACCTTACTTGTGGTTGAGATATATTAAGGGTCATAAAAGATTAAAGAAGGGCTATTTTTTAAACATTATATTGCCAAATGTTTGTGGATACTGGACCAATTATACCCATATTTGCTTGTTAAACATCCCATTATTGATTTAATCTCCCTTTACTATTAAGGCCTGGTGTGTAGTCTGCCTTCCAGTTCAACCCAAAGGTGTTCAGTGGTCAGGGCTCTGTGCAGGACATGCGAGTTCTTCCATTCCAACCTTACGAATCTTAGAGATCTATATTGTACACTGGGGCATTATCGTGCTTGGGAAAGGTTTGGGCCCCTTAGTTCCAGTAAAGCAGAATTCTGGATACTGCAGCATACAAAGACATCCTAGACAATTGTGTGTTTCAAACTTTGTGACAACAATTTGCAGAAGGCCGACCTATAGGTGTAATGGTCAGGTGTCCACATACAGTACTGTGAAAAAGTCATTTATTCTGTTTGTGTGTATATCTCACACTAAAAAGTTTTAGATCTTAAAACAAAGGCAACCTGAGTAAACACACAATACAGTTTTTTTATTTATTTAATTGAAGCAAAAGATATTATCCAACACCTATAGCCCATGTGAAAAACTAATTGCCCCCTTAAACTTAAAATCTGGTTGTGCCACCTTTAGCAGCAATAACTGCAACCAAA
>JANDJT010000092.1:15936360-15961713 GCA_024331685.1 Stegophilus panzeri | reverse complement strand
CATTGAACAAGCATGAAAAACATTGTTTAAACCCTTTCCAATAAAGATCTGTAAAGCTTATTTGGATTTTACAAAATAATCTTTAAATAAAGACGTTTCTTTTTTGCTGAGTATATAGGCCTCACAGTTCCAGGGTCCAAAAATGAGCATGGTGCTCTGCGATGATCTGGTGTTCCGTTCAGTGTGAATTCTCCCACTTTGTACCCAGTGTTACAAGGATAGGCTTTAGATCCTCCACTACCTTAACCAGGATAAAGCAGTTCCTTACTGTATGTGCTTTTAAATGGACAATTAATACCAAGATAGTGATATTTTTAGTTTTCAGACAATGACAATTTCAAACTATATCACCACTAGTTTATAACTTGTGTTTTTGGAGTCCTTTAGCATTTCTGAGATGTATCATAAGGGCATGTTTTTGCAACATGCCTCAGGACTTAAGCACTGGCCCGTTTTTATTCAGTCACCTCTCGAATGTGTGCTGACTCACCAACTCTGGACTCTGTTGCGCTCTAGTGTATATTCAGATTGATTTAAGCCAGGAAGTCACCATGAAGACCAGTGGTAGGAAGCATGACAGAAAAAAGCAAGGACACACTGCAAGCCAAGCTTTTTACATTGCTAGCTTAGATTGCCAAGGCAGGAGATTCTGGTCTACTGCTACATTACTTAAGAGTAATGAGCACCTCTTGTGATTGAAACTTAATGTAGCTTAATGTAATCTTCTTTAAAAATGAACATACCCTCAAGTCCCTCATAAGAACGAATGTGAAGTGGTGTTAAGACATATCTGTGCACCTTGCGAAGTCGGTAGTAACATTGAGACCTCATGTAAGTGGTGATTTGTAAATAAGGGATTTCACAGGAGCAAATGTATTTCTTATGGACGTTAAGGAGAAGTGCATAGCAGCAAGGGAGAGTGTTAATTGTGTGCCAGATTTTATCACCTTCATTCCCACAGCAGTGAGGACAGAGGCTTTGTCACCATTGGCTGTCACATCCACAGAGACTCTTGTGGATTAGCTGAATTGCTCGACTGTGGCCCGTGGCTTTCTGAGTTCATTAAGCTCTTGAGTGGGGGCAGCTTAATGACGAACGTCCTAATGACTCATCCACTAATTTTTTCAGTGAAGAGTAAGTGCACTCCTCGAGCGCACATCTCTGCCCTACCTTAAAATTAAGCAGCTCTAAGATCAGCAACCAATTACTAAAAATCAATGGATTGGACTTAAGATGCACTCGTAGAGCCAGGATAATTATTTATCTAATGGTAGGCTTTCCTCCAAATATACCTTTTACGAAGAATCTTTAATTGGGCTTTTAGAGACAATAGGTCACAATGAATAATATAGTAAGTCTATAAAATTCAGGCTCTGGGAATTTTTTCTTTGCAGATTGGAGCAAAAATCAGTCAATTTCTTTTAACCCATTAAACTTGTGGGATCTAACAGTGGGTCCATACTTGTATTCATTACTCTTTTAACTGCACATCTTTCCAATTAGTTTCACTGTACTTACTGAATGATTTAGTAAAACATGTTGCTGTCAAAAACATGGTGGTATGATGTGTTACCATCACAATGTTGATTATTTTGCGATATTAGCACATCCCAAAGTGCTTCATTCCTCTTATACTACAATTTGTTATTGATTAAAATTACAGTACAATATGTCATACCTCTACATTTAATTGTGTGAAATGTTTGCAAAACAAGTTTGTTAGTGTTATCATTTACATTATAGCAGCTATAAATTGTTGTTCCCTCACTAGCCTCTCTTTTTATTTTTTGTGTAGTTAATAAGAAAAAAATATAGCTTGTCATGTTACCAAGTATCCGAAAAGTAAAAGCGCTCTGTCCTAAAGACTTTCATGTGTCTGAAAATGTAAAGAAACAGATTTACCTCTGACTTTTACAAAGCATTGCTGCTGAAGATACCTTCCATAAAATGGCAAATAAACATCTCTTCACATAAAACTTCACCACATTAACAACCGCAGTGTTTTAATCAGTTTATCTGGGGCTTTATTTAATGCAATTAATGCATTACTTAATGCAACTGGAGCATCAGAATCATGGTGTAATATGTCTTAAGATTGAATAATATAATTCAAATAATAATCTGGGACTTTGTGCTGATGTGTTGTGGTGTAGACATGACCCATTCTTTATGGACGACATCAACAAACAATCAGCGAGACATTTCAGATTCATGTTTTCAGGGACATGGTTCTGTAGACATAATCAATGCCTGGCCCAGCCCAGAGACAGCTTTGCAGTCTTCATTATATTGTTGGAACCATATCAGAGCTATGCATAATCACTCACCATGTCCTGCTTTGCCCTTGCAAGTGTTCCATACAGATTTTATGCTGAAGCTTTAGAAAATACATTGACAAGACATCATCTCAGCAAAATTGTCCTTGTTTAATGGAAGCATTAATTGTACAAAAAAACTAAATAATATTGGGGGATTGAAAATGTTCTGGCAAAACATAACAGAAAGTGTTCATTTGCAAGAAGGTTGGATGCCTCACTGAATAAGCACGGTAGCACTGTGAGACATTTTGGAAATAATGGTTTTTGTTAATCCGCCGTATGCAGTGCTATATTTGTCCATATGGATAATCTCTTTTCAACAGCACTTAGGCTTTTTCCTTTACAAAAACATATTCTCTGTGTATTCCCTCCTTCACTTAGACTGTCTTGGGTGGACAATGATGAACTCAGCTACAGTTCCACCTCAGGCTACATCTATGACAGTGACTTGGTTGTTCTAGCATCCAGTCAATACAAAGCCCTTTAGAGATCAGGGCCTTGGAAACTCCAGGTCATCTTCTTCTGTAAATGTGTCCTCTTTTATCCAGCTTAATTGCAAATCTCTACCCTAGAGCAACGTTCCCTATACATAGCTAAATGTATATATTGGATATTAGTAAATACTATTAATAACACATCTAGCTTGGCAGGGACTGAAAGCATACATGCAATCACATAGACGTAATGTTGAGGATAACTCTATTATAATTGATCTCTCGCCAGATGATCTGGAAACAGGTCATATGATCAGACAGATCCCACTTATCCCTGCCTGAAACCATTGCAGTGATGATTTAATTTAGGCTGTAACATGAATCTGATGATGTGTCTTCCTAGGTGTTTCCTAGGATTTAAAAGCAAGGAAGGTCTCTATAGCCCTATTTGGACTGGAATGATTTTACATGAGGAAGTGGGGTAGAGCTCCATGTTTTAGAGGTAGTGGAATGCATTAATGTATTTGAGATTTGGCTAGTTTGCTACATGTGAGCAGTAACATCATCCTGTTGTCTGCTCAGATGTTCTCTCCCAGGGACAGACAGGGATGGACATTTTTGTTGTGTATTTGCATGAGCATGTATGCTGCTGCAAAAAACTGCCTGAATTGGAGATGAAGGCTGGATGTGTGCCATGTGTTAGCTCAGCATCCAAACACTGGTCCTGCTCTGAAGATATACAAACAGTACTGCAGTACTGTACACAGGACCATGAGATGCTCTTAGTCTAACGACCAGATGTACATGAGTGGGAACACTGCAAAATATGACATTTGTACAGCATGAGCTATGTTGTATAAAAAAATTTAGTCAAACTATTCCATTTTCATGTGGGTGACCGAGTCTTATGTAGCCTTCAGAAAATTGTAAACATGTTTCAAGTCAATTCATTGTTAGATGTAGGGAACATATGATACATATGTTCCTGATGAACGTGTTGTCACCAGGGTTGCTAGATCTTTGTGGCAATAATAGATAACAAGTAGTATTAAAACACATGCCCCACTTCCCAATTGGCATACTAGCCGTACTAAATAATATCCGAGATTAGAATTAGTTTGTCCCAAATTGTAATATGTTTAAATAAGTATTGCAAAGGTACCCGGATGGTCTACTATTTATAAGTGTGGATCCGTGTATTTTTCAGCTAATATTGTCTATAGCTCCTTGCACAAGGGAGGAGGAGTTTTGTAATGGTTTTGTGATAGTATAAATTATATAAGGAATAATGAATGAGGAAAAGCTGAAATGCAATGAGAAACATTTTTTACATAGAATAGATATACCAATTGGGATGCAGGGAGAGTTTCCCTATGTGTCCTAAAATCATCTTGTATTATTACATATGTTGTCATAAATCCAGGAATATAATTGACGCAATATAATTTCATGCAGTGTATACGTTAACATATAGCACTAATGTTAAGAATGAGATCAGGATGATGGCTGCTAAGAAATGACTAGCATATTTATAAATCATTGCATCAGCCAGATCATGCCCGCATGTTTGTGGTGCAGCAGGGAGGGATATGGAAACTTCTGCTATACAGTAGTTACAGCATTGAGGTTTGCCAAAGCACTTTGATGTGCATAACATTTAAACATAGATACTAAAAGAATTTTTTTTTTGCAAGTAGGGTGTAGCAGGTTGTATTTTTCTTTTTGGGTCGTTGAACCTTCTTGCCCAATGAGATCCTACGAATAAAAAAAACTAATAGCTCAGACACAAAATCTGCTTGCCCTGAGTGCCTGGGCTACTGATTTGTCCACTCCTTTTATATTATAAATAAATAAATAAGTAAAAAAAAACATATAGAGCATTCAGAGTGGATTCCCTTGTGGTGCTATTATCAACTAAAGCTCAGTGAACCAAACACTTTCTTCTGCTGCACTGCCACCATTTTCAGAGCTGCTTCCTTCCTCTTCCCAAAAGTGCAGCAGTAATCTAGTTAGTTACATAGCAGAGCCTGTCCACTGTTGGCCAAATCCCAAACTAATTTGGACTTTAAAGAGAAAGTAGTTTTACGGCACGTTGCCCGGCTGCCACATAGAATTTCACACTGCAAAATCATACTGTTCTGTAATATTCTTCTGTTTACTGACATTGGTTTAACTTGTACACTGAGAAGCCACCTCAAGACTACACATAATCTGACATTAATGCTGATTAAAATTCAGAAACCTACACAGTGAGAGGCACTCTGTGTAATCAAGGCATACACACGCTTCATGAATATTAATAAAGAGGGCTTACTCATTGTTCAAAATCTGTGTACTTTCCACATGAACAACTGTAATCACTATAGCTTGGTGATACATGATGTCCACTTAAAGAGAGGTCCAGGAGGTTATTTCCAATCAATTGTACAGAGGATGTTCTCTCAGAACATAGCAACGTTATAAGGCCCTACCAACATGGATTCAAAAAATCCTTTGCATATAAAATACTTAAAACATGCTACAAGTTTTCGTCAAGGCCCCTCAGGCACTAAGAGGCTTAGTGAACAGGAAAGACTTACTTAGACTTAGATCCTCCCGTGCTGTTGGGAACATCGAGCGATGAGGTGTTGAAGAAGGTTCGGCGCCAAATGGTGCGGGGTCGGCCCCGGCCAAGCCTGGCCTCCGGCGGGCACCAGTGCATTGCCACCAAGGGGAATGCGATGTCAGTGCATTCGTAGAATATGCCAGGCTAGCCTGAGTCATTGCTGTGTGATTATGACGTGAAGGCTGTTAGAAATTCCCCACCGCAGGACGACTTCATTGAGAATCTGGTGGAACGTGTTTATCCTCAGGACGGTGTTCGCTGTTAACTTCCACGTTTCGCACACGTATATGGAGACAACAATGGAGGCGTATAATCATAATTTGAGCTTGAGGGAGATTGAAGCTGACGTCCAGATGTGCTGGAGGCAACGGAACATGTCCGAAGCTTTCCTAATCTGGCATTGAACATTGGACTGGTCTCGATGTCCCCATCGTGACAAACGATGCTCCCTAAATAGGTGAATCTTTCGGTTGCATCTTGGAGCTGGGTTTCATCTTCGTCGAGCAGGGCCACATCGTTGGCGAAATCCAGGTCTGTCAGATGGTCCTGGTCCATGTAAGGGATGCCCGCTCTAATGTACGCTGTTGCCTTCTTCATAACGAAGTCAAGGGCGATGAGAAAGAGGATCGTTGAAAAGGACACAGCCCTGGTGGACACTGGTAGTGATCTCGAAAAAAGCTGTGTGCCCTGTGTCAGTCCTTACGCAGCATGAGGAGTTGAGATACAGGTTCTTAAAGACAGTGACGAAGACTTCTAGAATGACATAGAGCTGGAGGATCGCCCACAATGAGTCTCAATGGATACCGTCGAACGCCTTTTTGAAGTCGATAAAGTTGATGGAGATTGCATGGCGATATTCGACGCATTGCTCTATGACATTTCGTAGGGCAGGGAAGATCTGCTCATAGCAGGAGCGGCCACTACAGAAACCTGCCTGTTCTTCTTGCAGCCATCAGTCAATGGCATAGCGCAAACGATGTAAGAGAACGGCGCAGAAATCCTGCGTGATGCCTCGCCAGTTTGTGCAGTCAATAACGTTGCCTTTCTTGGGGAGCTGGACGATGACGCCTTTTCTCCAATACTCGTGTACTTCCCCCCTGGCGTCAGCAGATGTTGAATAGGTGGGTCAGCTGCACGGCCAAGGGCTGACCACCTGCTTTCAGGAGCTCTGGATTGATCCCATCAATCTAGCCGCCTTATTGTTCCGGCCATCTTTGTCTCTTTGACCGAAATTTCACCCATGTTGACATTTAGGTCGATATGCTCCTCTTCTATAGTGAAATCTTATGTGGCAGGCAGGTCAGGTTGGTTGAGGACATCTCGAAAATGTTCCATCCACCTTGAAAATGTTCCATCCATCCTGTTCGGCTGTGGTCAGCAGAAGCTTTCCATTTTTGTCTTTAATTGGGATGTTTGAATAGCTCCGTGATCCTGTGAGCTCGTTGACGATTCAGTAGAGCATTCTGGAGTCGCTGCAGTCTGCCGCGTCCTGGGCCTCTGCCCCCTTACACAGGAGCCAGTCTTTCTTGTCTCCATGACATGATCATTTAACTCGGCGGTCAAGGTCGGCATATAGTGTGGTCGTGAGGACTCGTTCATTCCCAGTGTCAGCCTGGTCCCTCCACTGTTTCGCTTTTCGTCTTTCATCGATCAGTTGCCACGTTCCTGTCTTGGATTCATTGTACTTTAACCTTTCCCCATTAGCGCCCAGTCTTCATTGCCATCCAACTATCTTTGACGTCGGGTATATCGGCAAGGATCTTGAACTGATTTTGTAGGTTAAGTGCAAATCCGTTGGTGGTATCTCGGGCTTTATGTTTCTCTATGGCATACAGACGCTTGACCACGACTTTCTTTGGCATTTGACTTTGAATTTGAGATTCGCCCGGACTAGACAGTGATCAAAGCCAATGTCTGCCAACCTGTATACCCGCATGTCATGGAGAGATTTTCCGCCATCGTCGACTGATGCAGATCTGATCGATCTCATTAAAGGTGACACCATTCGGCACACGCCATGTCTTTTTGTGAATACAAACATGTTGAAAGAAGGTGTTACCAATACAAAGGACGTTATGGTCTCAGAACGAGATTAGTCGTTCTCCGTTATTACTCAGATGTTCAGATAAAAGGACCAATGGTAGGCTCAAGTCCATTTTGATCACCGCCCAGCTGTGCGTTGAAATCACCAAGGATGTTCTTCAGGTCACGACGATGTATTTTGCCAAAGGTATCTTGTAGTTGGCCGTAAAACTCGTCCTTCTCAGTGTCATAAGTGCTGTCAGTCATTGCATATACTTCTACGATCTTAATCCGGACATTGTTGGTCCGGAGGTGCACAATGATTACCATCTCGCTCACAGGTTTCCATCCGATGAGGGATTCCGCTATTAGTTTGCTCAGGACGATTCCGACACCCCGTTCATGGCACTCTGTAGGACCTTGAAAACAGGATGATCTTGCCGTCGCTAACCAAGCTTCCACTGCCAATCCACCGTCCTTTGCTAATTCCCAGTGCATTGAGATGGCAATTGTCGAATTCCCAGAGGAGTTGGACAATGTGGCCCGTTTGGTAGAGTGTGCGAATGTTCCAGGTGCCAAGTCAAGTAATCATTTTTGCCGAGAAAATCGCATCCTTCTTCAGGCATTGGACCCCATCTCTGGTTTGCTCTGACACATGTCATCTGACAAGAACCTGATTTGCCGACAGGGTTAATAGTAGCTGAGGAGATATTTGTCGTTTCTTTAGCAGTATAAGTTTTTACGGGGATGGGTCACTAGCCCGATGCCCAACCTTCCTCCTTTCTCATCCAGGTTTGGGACTGGCAACAGGGGAGTTGCCAAACAGGAAAGAGAGGTGAACAGGAAAGAAGTCACCTCAATTTGTGATCGGGGTAAGAGAGGGAACTGAGAAAAGCATATATCTAATTCTGATTCATAAAGAATCTGTATCCTATTCAGGCAGTATTTGGTGTCAGGCTTAGAGAGGATTTTGGATGCAGGTGCAGGGTTTTATTAGCAGACAAATCAAAAGGGTCCAAATGGTTTGAGTGGTCAACAGACAGACTAAACTAGGCTTAACTCAACAAACTAAAGAAGCAAGAGTATAAACCATAATAGCATGGACACAATCAAACATGTCACTTGTACTGTAGTAAGCTAGGAGCGAGACTTGGCATTAAACTGAAGTTTGTGGTTTGTATTTAAAGCTTGCTGGTGATTGAGAACAGGATTGTTGACTAATTGAAGGGGGGCTGGTGTGATGTGATGATCATGTGACTGATTTGTATTTTTATTGCTGAGATGAGGATTCTGGGAAATGGAGTTTGTGCTTATAAAGCAGAGCAAAAAAAGTAGACGTGACTTTCAGAGGCCAGAAGTCATTGAGTCATGTTTTTCTATCATGCTGCCTGAGATTTAAGTTTATATTTTGAAGCACTTCCTGTTTGTAATACAAAATGCTCATGAATTAAATGCTGCCATTTCATGATGTAGAGCCATCAAATCAGCAGCTTTTTCTAAACACACACACAGAAGGCGGCACACACTGTAGGTCCCCACATATCTCACTTACTACTTCTTATTTCTTATCTTCTCCTCTTTTTCTCATTTCCTTTCTCACTTTATTATTTCCTTTATTTTATCCTGTATTGGGTGGGTTCCTTCCTTCCTTCCTTCCCTCTATATCTCCTTCCTGCCTTCTGTCCATCTGTCCCTCCCTCCCTCCCTCCCTCCCACTCTTCCCTTCCTTCCTCTACATCTCTTTAAATTGTTTGCAAGCCCTGGCCACTTTATTTATTCAATATTAAGTTCAATAGAGTAGTTATAAATAATAGTAAGAATATAATCAGGACTTTAAAGAGTAGGTTCTGTTATAATTCTGCTAATCAAGTAGCCCTATTCGCCCTCATAATGATATAGCTTTTACATAGGAAATACCAAGGCTCTGTAGCTTAACATGTACAATTTCATGTTTGTTTTCTCTGATGTGGGCAGTAAAGTTCATACAGAGCACTGCAACTTTGTGGAATTTATATTTTTACCACTTAATAGGAGCTGCAAGTAAAGGACTGGCAACAAACACTGATATGGAGGCATAAAGTAAATATAAGAAAATTAAAGTTCAGCCCAAGAAATAGCATCTCTCAGATTACTGTATGTAATTCAGGAGAAAAGTGGACCAACTTTACTGGAGCTTAATCAAAAATCCACTTTCTCTCAAAGCTCATGAAGTGCCCATAATTTACACTGAAGGGTCACCAAACTCTCCTCAGATCATTGTGTAGATAGTGGAGCTAAGCATGTGCAGGCAGGATTCAGTATTGGCAGATTGATATATAAACACCTTGTGTGAAGGCATAGGGATTACATTACCAAAAGGAAAATTCCTGTTCAGCATAAGACTGGAATGTAACATCTCAAGTGCCTTACACAAATAATTGAAGAGGAGAGAAGACCCAAATATACCATATTGACTTCCATTCAATTGTTTGTTTACCTTTTGTTCTCAACCACAAGTAAAAAATGTCTTTTCAACAAGGACCAATTAAAAGAGAGCTACAGCTTGTTATGCCTTGGTGGAGAAAACAGCTTGATTTGCTGTATGTACGCTCACATTGGAGTGGATAAAACACAAAGATCCACACAAGCCATGGTGTTTTCATCTGTTCTGAATCCCGCTGTGAGAAGATTGTGAACCATGGTGGATGGCAGTAGATGTGTAAAGGTCAGGTGTCTGTGTAAGCGTGTTTCCATCCACATGGCTTACGTGCCCTTTGAGCATATCATTAGGCTCAACACTCCAGAACTGACCACTTGTGTCAAAACAGATACCACTGGCCCTTTGCTCTGGATATTATACCACTATCATTGCTTTGCTATTATAGGGCATAGGACGCCGTTTCTGGATTAGAGTTAATGGCTGCTTGATTTAGATCTCTAAATATAAACCTTCATATTAGACTTGAGATTGAGGTAAATGGTTGTTTTCCCTTGATTTTTTGCTGATAAAGCTGTGTAGGTTTTCATCTGATCATTTCAGACACATAATGGAACAAAATGAGATGACCTGGACCCAAAACCAGGATGTATGCTCACCTCATTGAGTATAGAGCAGGTACAGCACCTCTGGGGACCTGGCTATCAACATGTCATCTAAATGTTAGAATTAAAGGACCAGCCTATGATAAATATGACAATGGAAATGACATGCCTTAAAAATGGTTTAGCTCTGGCCAGACTTTTGGATTTGTTCTGCTTATAAATCTATCAATTATACAAGAATATTATCTAAGCAAAATATTGACTATACAGAATTGTCATTACAGTGGATACTGGATTTAAAATGTGAATCACGTTAAACTCTACAGCTAAACCAAACTAACTTTAACTACTTTTAAACAATATAAAATAGCTGGAATATAAAACAGACCAATTTGACTTCTGTTTAATCTGAAGATAAACCCTAGAACAGATTAGAAGAGCACTAGATAGAATTACCTTAAAAGACTTCTCTTATAGGGAAGTTTGCTGGTTGGAACAAACCAAAGAAACGGAAACAAGTAATAATAATTTTTTTTTTTTTTTTTTTTTTTAATTATGTGTAATTGCTGAAGTTTTTTGGTAGGAGTTTTTTGGAAGGAGTCTCCAGTGTCAGCACTTTGTAACAGTTAAAAGCTGTAACTTTATGTTTCCTGACACAGAAGGCTTTGCGGTTTGTGCTTTCAATCATTGGCTTCCAGAGTATCTTCACACAGATAAGTTCTAGAAGAATCACTCATTTGCAGAGTGCAAAAAACTCGCACACAAAAAGATAACCAAAAATGACAAGGAACATAAACATTAGGGCATGTTCTGATAGAAACTGTCAAAAGCACAGAACCACAGCAGGGAGTCTGAGATAAGAGCCGGCTTCCTGGCGAGAGACTGAACAAAGTCATTCAGCAAGAACCTTCAGGGTCTGTACGCGCAACTGCTCTGTGAAAATCCTTGCAGATTCATCATCCTCCTCCCTCTCCATGATGTAAATGGTCTGTGCATCTGTGACTCACACGTTCAGTGCTCGTGGCCATTGTTTGAAGAAGAGGTGAGCATCAGCAGTACATCCTTATCTGCTCTGTACATGTGGCCGAAGGATGGTCTCTTTTACCCAAGGTCATCTTAAATTCTCTCCTTCACTTCAGAGAACACAGACACACTGTAGTTTGTTTTCTTTTATGCTGATGCACTATTAACTGTTATGCTGAACCTGTTAGGGGTAAAACTTTCCACAACTTTTTCCATCAGGCTCTTTTTATGTCTTCACTTCCTTACCTGACTGTGCTGAGCATCATATATACTGTGAGCCTCCAGTGAAAGTGACCTCATATGCTGAATTAGGATCAGTATTCCTGTCCCAGTTAGTAACCTTAACTACAACAGAATTGTCTCAGTAAATATGCTGTGTCTGTTGCTGCAAGGATAAAACAGCAGGGTTGATGAGTTACAGAAGAGAACTGCAGAATGGCTGCGAGCAGTACAGCGTTCACACCAGCTCAGCTGGTGATAAATTGCTGGTGCTAATGTCTGTTCTTGCTGTTGTGACATGTGACAAGTGGAGATTTCTTCTGCCCTCTGAGTGTACCCCAGAGTGTCTCTCTGCTTTAGCAGTGAATAGCACTGCCATTTTGTGAAAGGCCCTGATACTCATCTGGACATATTTAAAATACAGGTATAAATACCTACAGTGTGGGCATATTTCAGATAACTAATATAAAGCATTAATAAAACCTTTACAGCACATAGTCTACTATAGCTAACTCAACATTGAAATATGATCATTAAAATACTTTCAAAATCATATTCTTTTGCATTACTGTGTGAATCTCTTTAACATGTTGTACTTGAAACATCCATTTCTATCAGTCATCTATTATAGATTATGAAAAATGTACATTTTAGTTCACAATCACTTAACCCTTTTACCTGAGCACGTTCACCCCATGAAAGATTTGGAATATTCCACAAGTCACATGATCAACAGGAAATTCAACATCATCAGATGTTTCGTGAAATAAAATTATTTTCTCTTGTTCTTTTTTTTCTTTATTTTCAGTGATATTGTGAAATTGACTGACGCGGTCATTTTGAAAGTGCAACCCATTTACACAAATTATAGCCTGAAAGTAAATGAATCAATTTAAAAAAGCAATTAGCATGGATGCTAGTTAACCTTAGTTTGTGTATTTGCTAATAACTAGTGCTAAAAAAACAAAACAAAAACAAAAACAAAAACAAAAAAAAACAACCCTGATACTTTTAGCCCTGCTACTCATTTAAGAGCAAAATTGTCAGGAAATAAACTTTGTTAAAAATAAATAAATAAATAACCAACACCACACCAACCTTGGCATCACCCAGATGTTTTTTGAGTGTTTTTATGCTAGTGCTGTTAGAATTAGCTTACAAACAGTAGCGCTGTCATAGCAGTTACGTACAAGTGTAATACAGTGCACTCAATTCAGTATTAATCTGCCTTTAGCTGATAGTAAATATATCTAGCACGAGAAACAAGAGAACATGACATGAGGAAGAGAACAAATGTGCGAGTTTGTTGCTTTACTGTGGCTGGAGCAGAAACAGTCCTCAGCTGCTAGCTTTTGTCAGAATAACCACCTATAAAACCAAGGCCATTAAATAAAACATTATAGGTGACCAGAGTCTGAAAAATACAGTCATCCCACATTTTTATATGCTCTATATTGCAGTTATTTTTTTTATAATGATAATGTTTATTAGCACTCATGATTTGTTTATTGCTAATGAAAGAGTAATAGAGGCAGTTTCAGTTACAGTTGTGTGGTGTTGAGGACAATCATTTCTAAAATAACTTAGCTCTTTTTTTTTTTTCTTTTTTTTTCTGTAATGAACTTTAATAGACACTTAAACCATGCTCAATTAATGTTAACATATTCATCCATCACACTTTTTAAAAGATGGTCAGTCTTTTTTTTGTTGGGGGGGGGACCCAGAGACTGTTTTTGCTGTATTGAAGGTTGTGTAAGTGTAAGCGTTTTCGGTGTTTCTTTGGCTTTGCTTTGTTGCTAGGAGCAATTTCTTTATCTTCTTAGAGCGACTGCTTGGCTTCAGGTGGATTAAAGAGAGAGAGAGAGAGAGAGAGAGAGAGAGAGAGAGAGAGAGAGAGAGAGAGAGAGAGAGAGAGAATGTATGAGGCATGGAGTCAGCAAATAGCAAGTCCCTCTTCATTCCCCTCACTCCCATATTGTACCTCATGAGTAAACTATCATTAAATAACCGATGCCGTTAGGCACAAGCAGGCCAGGTTTGCATTTCATTGCAAGTTATATATTGAGTATAATTGTGTATGTGAAAAATAAAATCTTGAATGATGAATCTTGAACAGATTCCCAACCTTGTCCTACACATAGTACTGTAGTTGAAGTGGATGTGCTAGAGCAGAAAAAAAAACATTAACATGTCCAGGACTAGGGTTGGGAACCTGGGAAATGTTCAGGCCACAAGTGAAGCATTGCTTTGGCTCAGTTAGCCAGTGGCTCTCATGTGTGCAATGTTATGCAACCTTAAAGCTTTAAGAAAAGAAGACAGCAGAAATTATGGCCATAGGAAACCTGTTCAAAGTGGTCGATTTTTTCAGAAAGTGCTAAAGTTTCTGCTGGATTCAAACTTGGTAACATACATGAGACACAAATAAGCCAGTCCCTTGCACAGTCTACAGCATGTGATTATAGCTATTGAGCAACAACACCACACTGCAAACTGAAAAGAGCCTTCTACACAGAATAAGGAAGAGCAGGCTACACTAAGGTTCAGTGTACGATCTACCCCCTGGACTTTACACCAGTGTGTTAGAGTTTATTTAGGGCTTTGCCATGCCAATATAGAAGCAATTACAGTAAGTGTTGGTTTATAAAAGTAAACCAGGGTCTCAGAACCTTCAGAAAGGGTCAAAGTGGGGCAATGTTGGTATATTGGTATACCAATATAGATATTGGTACGTGTCCTGATATGAGGTTCCAAAGAACATGTATTATTAAAAATGATACCCAGAATGCAAATATTTACAGAGGGTTTAACAGCGACGTCACATGATATTTCAGAATTTTTTTCACAAGCAAACTTTCTTTTTTTCTGTAAGCTGTACTAATTAGATAGCGCCCAGGATCGTCTGCATAACAGAGGAAGTTTAGACTATGTTGTCAAATGATCTGGCCAAAGGGACGTGCATATATATGGCAAAAAGAAAGGGACCGGAAGGACACCTTGTATGGCAAGGGCAGAAGAAGATTTATGCTTACCAATGTGAGAGCTATGAGGAAGATAAGATGTACACTAAAAATGAGCCATGCTGGAGATAGTGATAGACGCAACGTGCAAGTGCAGAATGTGATGATTCATTTTCTCAAAAGCTGCGATGGGATCTTCGCTGTGCATTTATCAGCACACCACAAGACACTTTGTGTTCAAATGGTTAGCATTGTTTATCTGTCTGTATCTGAACTTAAGACATGTCAAAACTTAAGTTAGGAAACAAGGACAAGGACAGGACATAATTACTTTCCCTCGAGTTGGCAGCAGGCATGGCTGGTCATTTGAAGCCTGATCATCTGCAGAAAGGAGAGTGGAAGAGCTCTTCAAAGGCAGGGTGAGCTGGATTAATGGAAGAGGAAGGAAATAGTAATTGAATATGGCAAGGGAAGCCTCCTGAAAGTGGGAGCGCCGTTTAATCAAATATATTGACTGTGGCAGGGCTCTGGCAAAAAGCTGGAGGCTACGATTCAATTCAAATCATTTTATTTTATTTGTATTGTGCTTTTAACAGTACAAATTGTCATAAAGCAGATTTAGATTGCTAAATGAGCAAGCCAGAGGTAAGGAAAACATGAGGAACAAACCTTGAAATGACCCAGACTCAAATGGGGACCCATTCTCTTCTATGGGATAGTGACACAGAGATAAATCATTACTCTTCTACAACTATACACTATAATGTCAAACAGTATGAAGTGTGGTGAAATGATGAAAATACTGTGAATTAGCTTCCTGGATTGAGCACAAAACAGTTTTATCATTGTAGCAGCAGTTTTTATGTACACGTCTACAGTATCCAGGTAACATTAGTTGCTGAAGCAAGGGTTAGTCTTGGGCATAAACTGTTTTTTGGGAAGTGCAGATCTCATGGGTATCCATGTAAAACCATCCATAGCAGTAGAAAATGAGTCACAAGTGCAGAAGTAGAGCATCAGGAAGAATCAAAGGCGAGAAGAGACACAGCAGCAGAAGTGTCACGATCACGCACCGGCATCACATCAGGCAGCAGGTGTTCATATACAGTCCTTTGAGTGTAAAACAAGAGCTCAGTAAGAAGCTGTGGCGTTTTTAAAAATATCCTTATATACTGTGTGTCACATTGAGATCTTTGACAATTTAAAGTAGGAATTTATCCATGTCATGCATTATCAATGAAACTCATTCGCATGTTGCAGTTCTGTATACTAAGCTGTTCTGAAAGGAGCCTAGTAAAGAGATGAGCCACCTGACAGATGGACAGCAAAACCCCAACACTCAATGCTTTCAACTAGGCGGCCAGTGTGCAGAAACAAAGGCCAAGGCCCACGCTAAACTGTGAAGAATGTGGGATGGGCTGTAAAAGAGCCACTGTCTCACTCTTCCAAAGTGTCTCTCTTTCATCAGCTTGCCCTGAAGCAACCACAGGGCCTGTCTGTTGAGTCAGTCTTCACTACCACAACCAAATACACTGTAGGACTGGGACTCCCCTGCTCTGTTACTTCAGTTACACAGCGTGGGTGTGTTTGCGCACTGCCATAAGCCTTAATGACAGAAATCTGCTGTTCTGGGAATGGCACTAACATTACTGCTACATGGTAGTGATGCATGGTGCTCAAGCATCATTTAGAAACTTGTTCACACTGTCAGGCTGAACTGATGTGGTGAAGTTTAAAAGTCTCAGCCTTTTTTGGAACTATTTTTGTCTGCAGTGGGGTATTAAAGGAACTTTTCTTTCTCCTGAGATCTCATCGTCAGTTTACATCATAACTCCTTGCACAAGACAAGACTCACCGAGCCTAGTTTTTGCCGACAGTCCAAAAAGTCATTCGCATATCTGTAGCAGCTAGTAATGCACTAATATGTAAATTGCTGACCAGAAGTTGATTATTTCACTTGGAAAAATAAACAGATTGATGGCTTTGATGGTGGTTCTGATTCAGTCATATTTAGCTACAGTTATATACACCAAAATAGTGAAATTTAAAACTGAGTACTCTGTTTAACCGATTACTGTGCTGTACTGTATATTTAATGCTACAGTGTATTTAAATATAAATAAGCCTATAATTTTATAGTCAGAGAAAATGCAAACATCAGCAGTATCATCTTAGGCAACTTAAAAAACAAAAAGGAAATATCACAGTTTTATCATACAGTGATGTTTTCTTGTCACTGATATTTAGTTACTTTCCTGTCTTATTTATGAGCTTACATGACGTTGCTGATGAGTTGTCCACAATTAGTCCAAGTCAAGTCCACAATCTGGAACTGTAGAGTCTTGCATTTTTGTGTTATCTGTGCAGAAAATCTATAGTGAAGGTATTCCTTTAGAAATTTGTTTCTAACCTGATCAATTTAGAGAGACAACTTACTTGATTTATCACTGTATCCAAAGGTCATGTTGATGGAGCAAAGTCAATATTCATTTAGGATGGGTGGGTAGTGTCATCTGGCGAGGATGCTTGTACACATCTTTGATTCAGATTAAGGAAATGAGATTTTCATAGAGATACACAATTTCTGGAATAGATAGGGCTTGACAATATGTCATATTTGTTTCTGCATGCAACACACTTTGTGTCTCCAGTGACTTCTGGAACCTGCTGGGGTTTTTTTTCACATATTCTGATAGCACTAGCATAAGGTAAATTAACTAGTATAAGGTAAATTACCACTGATCAGATTATGCTAAAATAGGTCCATACAGCAGGTTTTGCTTAGGGGTTGGATGAAAGTGCAGATTTATTGATGCAAATGGCAAAGCAGACAAGTCCAAAGGGTAAAGACAGAGTCAAAGTCATAAACATGTAATGGACAGGGTGTTGAACAAAACATGCTAGTCTAGGCAATGGAAACAAATAGTTTTAAAATCAGAATAGAGTACATTCAATAGTACAAGCTTGGTAATGTTCAGGGAACAAGTGTGAAGTAACAGGTCATGTGACACATCAGTTTTTGATAGTTCAATATTTGGTGGAGGATTCTGGGAAAAGGAGTTCATCTTTAAAGAGCAAGCCAATATGCCAAATAGCTTATAAGGTGCTTCTCATTTCTTTAATTGCTCCTCTTTCCTTTCCTTATTAGCTCTGGAGAAAGGGTACAAATCAAACAAGGACAGTAGGACTCAAGAGCACACTAAATTATTCTTAATTATTATAAAACATTGCTGTATGTGTACAGCATGCACTTATCACGCTCATCACCTGACTTTGAAGCAAGGTATACGTATACAAGGCTTCCACATTGGAAAAACCTGTGCATCCTCACTCTAAAAGCCTCTGAGCTCCTTTCTTCTTGATTTCTCTGACTACATTTTAAGGATTGGTGCATCCTTAACTATGGTGGACTTCAGTTGATTTTCAGTATCGTGGGCTGAAAAAGAAAGGGTCTAGGAATCAAAGAGGTATAACATGGGGTGAAATATCTATCAGAGTAAGTTTGGGGGAAAAGATCCTCTTTGGAATTTATTGATGAATTGCTCATCCATGTTTTAGCTCCACCAAGTGATTCCTGTTTATAAGCTTTTCAACAATCATTCAGTATCCTTTAAACACACAATTTCCCAAGGAAAGTCACCTCAACCTTCAGGTGTTATATGAATGTAATACAGGAGTATTTTAATGAAATAAGCAATGTTACTAATAAGCATAAACAAGACGGAGTCTTGCTTCCTTCATACAGAGAGCCCATATGGAGAAAAAAGAAAGCATGATGCAGATTTGAAACTGTCCATTGTTTCTCTGTGGCTACCATGACCCTTGATGCATTGCCATGTGTTTAGGCTTATTCCTTCTTAAGCCTCCACTTGCTTATTGGCAGATTCCACACAGTTATTAGCATGCTCTCTTCTCCTCTTCTGATTTTTCTCAGCCTTTTCTTCTTTGCTTTCCATCACGCTCCCTCTAAATCTCTCTCAGCTTAGACTGCCTCTCACTATGCAAATCCACTTCTGTGCGTGAGCACTCAAGCACCAAGCTAGCTGACAGAAGCGCATAAACTCTCAGCTCTCGTAATCCCACACGTGTCAGGATGCCACGGCAGCAACCTCAACTGCCCAGTGCTATTGGAGAATGACAGAATGATTGGCGTTGATCACGATGGCCTTGCCTTAAAGCACAACGACAGAAAATCGTTCTCACATTGCAAGATTTTTACTCCGGGTGGCCTCCTACATCACTCTGATACCCAGTCTAAGAGATCAGAATAAACAAAGTCACGCAGCTGTCATGGCCAATAGTGACCACCTCGGCTGATCTGTCCCCTGCCATGGTGCTTGTCATGATGGCAGATGAATGGCAGATGACGTGATTAACTTCTGCCAGCCATTGCCGTGTTTCAGTCAGTGACTTGACACTGCTGAGTACCAGTCCACTACCAAGATATTTATCAGGGAGGCTCATCTAGATAAGATGGAAACAGAGCAATGGGACTACATTTATTGTTGTATGTCTGGCCAGATTGGAAATTGAAGTAAAAAACTGGCTAGGTGTTTGCAAAGTTTTATTACTAATTTGCAGAATATAAGCTAAAAAGCACTTCCTGAAATAATAGATACACTGTCTTGACCGAGTGAAAAAGGTGGATTGCTTTTTCTAAAAGTTTGGCTACCAGGTCATTCAAATTGACAAGCTGATGATGTAATGTGTAGAGGCTGCAGCCCAGTTTGAGTGATTGACTCTCAGCACTAACACCTTTCTCCACTTCCTGTCAGCACTTACCCAGCCATGCACGACTCCATTAAACTGTTCAACCATGACACTTGATTAAAAATGGTTATTAATCCGCCCCATCCAATTTCTCATCTATTATGTAGAGAATGAAGGTGATGGAATAGTGCATAGAGGGCAGGAGTATCAAAAAAATCTAGAAACATCCATTGCAGACATTTTTTAGTCATTTAATGGTGTGGTTCATATGTTTATTTGAACACCTTTATATTCCCCAAAATATTAAATTCATTCCAATGTTATTTGTGTAGCACACCTTGCAGTAGACATTGTCCCAAAGCAGCGTCACAGATATACAGATGTAGATTTACATCCCTAATGAGAAAGCTAGAGGTGACAGTGCCAAGGAAAAACTCTCTGAGAGAGAATAAAGAAAAAAACCTTGAAAGTTTCCGAACTCAAAAGGGAACCTATCCTCTTCTGGGGAATACTGGACAGTGGAATTTTGATCATTTCATTAAGCAGTCTTATCAAGACCTTGGACATTATAAGGTTCTACTTGACACATTTGTGAATTTAAGATATTGAGCCAAACTAAGCTCAATGAAGCTACAACTTTTCCACTGTATACTTTTTATTCTTTTAAGCAATATTTTATTGTATATTATAAAGATATACCTTTATAATTCCAAGGTTTTGTTGCAGTGGAAAGATAAAACATATATGAAATATGAGTAGAAGTCTTGCAATGAACTTGAACTTTGATGATGAATATGATGAGGTATTGCAAGTGAAAAACAGATATGGATTAGAATGATCACAGGTCTTCTGTGGCAGATCAGTATGCCCTTTGTGTTTGTAAAATTCATCAAAGCCTGATGCACAAAGCAGTTCAAATATCTGGGCTTCCAGTCCATTGGGTCTCTCATAAAGAATGTTGCTATTTTGTTTTCTGAAATTAGTATGTGATACACAGGAAGGGTATGAAAACGTCAATCTTCAGTGTGGTTATACTGGTACTTCTTCCCTAGCAAAAGTATTGTCACTTTAGAAAAAGCTGTATCCTGATCCACAAGAGTGAACAATAACTCATGGCACTTAGCAGCAAATGCAATCACTGCACTCCACAGCTGCAATCATCACAATTTAGACTAATTAAATGGGTGGCGGAAATATTTGTGTTGCCGGTTAATTGCCTTCCCTGCAATCTAACTGTGAGACAAAAGCATGAAAGACTCCACTCAGCTGTATTGTTAACCTCAGTATCTGACAATGCACACACCAGTCACCAGCCTCATGAGTAACCCTGTCACTTCTGCTCACCATCCTGACGCTGGTGATGGACAGAATGTCACCATAGCAACTGTCAAAAACAACAGCTAGCACTCCAATCAGTGGGTTTGTCATCAAGTTTTTCATTCATGAGATGATGTTTTGTAATGCTTGCCATCTTCTCATTCATATATCATTGTATTCCTTTTTTTTATTTTTTCATTTTTGGAAAAAATCTTTCAGGCTCCCTCCGACCCTGTGTAGGATAAGTGGTACAGAAAATGGATGGATGGAAATGTCTCTTGCTTTTATAGTGCTTTATAATATATTTGACAGCAAAGATAACAATGCTTCCTCCTTCAGTCTTCATATTTTATCCCCTGATTTTTCATGTTTAAAGGGAAAAAATGCTGGTTCAGATGCCATGAGCATTTGGACATTTCTACTTTTTTTACTTTAAAATTCTGGCACTCTTAGGTTTATGAACTACATGCACATGGTATGCATATTCTTAAGGAAGAGTCAAATCAGCCTGAGCATGTACGTAACCTGACTCTGAATACAAGTAACCTTTCCTGTGTAAATATTGACATAACTTATTATTGATGTAAATTACACACTCTGAATACAGCTCTACAGCTTTACAGAAATCCAGATTTACATCAAGAAAAGTAATGAGCCAGTCAGAGGTGACAGTGGTAAGGTAAAACTTGAGGAAGAAACCTTAAGAGGAACCAGACTCAAGCTTTTGACTGACAGCCACATTTCTCATCCAACTGTCAGACCTAATGTTAACTCTGTCTCCTCCCTAATGAATACTACCGCACTGTACTGTCTGAGTGATATGTCCCTCAGGACTGAAAGTCCCAACTGCTGTCTTGCCTTAAAGAAGGTTTCTGGGTTTTGCAATACCTGTTCTACCCTGCTTTTTCAATTTGTAAGAAGACCTGACTCAGGGCGACGTCATGGCCTTTCACTTTTAAACTGTCACCCAGTTCCAACGCTCCATCAGCAAATGCAGCATGAGGAACACTGCTCCCTTCACTACCTTCTCCCCTGCTGGGTGTAATTTGATTCGGGGCTGTGACTGTTCTCTCACTAGCGGCGCTTGACATGTGGTAATGAAATTAATCTCTATTATCCTCCCAGCCAGTGGAGGCGGAGCTGACAACCGGAGCAAAGAGAAACACAAACAACCGTAAAGATGGTCAGCAGTTCTCAATGCAAGGAGAGCAAGGAGCAAGGCTATGCTATGTGCAACCTTTGAACTTGTCAAATCATTACAAATCAACTCACTACAAAAGGACTTAATGCATGTCTTACATACAGTACAGTCAACGCTAGAATTATTGGCACCCGTTACAAAAATGGGCAAACATGAAAATGTTAAATAAATAACATAAAAATAAAAAAGTGATTCTTTTATGAGTATTTTCCAACATAAAATATTTCCTTAGGTTTCTTAATAATTGTCTGTAAAACACTGATTTCAAAATTATTAGCACCCATACAATTTACTAATTGGTGAAGCCTCCCCTGGAGAGAATGATAGTTGTTTACACCGATCAGCCATAACATTAAAACCACCTGCCTAATATTGTGTATGTTCCCCTTGTGCTGCGAAAACAGCTCTGAGCCATCGAGGCATGGACTCCACAAGACCTCTGAAGGTGTGCTGTTGTATCTGGCACCAAGACGTTAGCAGCAAATCCTTTAAGTCCTGCAAGTTGCGATGTGGGGCCTCCATGGATCTGACTCGTTTGTCCAGCACACCCCACAGATGCTCGATCAGATTGAGATCTGGGCAATTTGGAGGCCAAGTACACATCTTGAGCACTTTATCATGTTCCTCAAACCATTCCTGAACAATTTTTGCAGTGAGACAGGGCGCATTATCCTGCTGAAAGAGGCCACTGCCATTAGGGAATACCGTTGCCATGAAGGGGTGTACTTGGTCTGCAACAGTGTTTAGGTATGTGTTATGCATCAAAGTAACATCCACATGAATGCCAGGACCCAAGGTTTCCCAGCAGAACTTTGCCAAGAGCATCACACTGCTTCTGTCAGTTTGCCTTCTTTCCAAAGTGCATCCAGGTGCCACCTCTTCCCCAGGTAAGTGACGCGAACGTCATCCATATGATGTGAAAGAAAACGTGATTCGGCTGACCAAGACTGCAGTTTTGGTGATGCTCTGACCCAGTCGTCTACAGTGCTGGGTAAGTTACTCAAAAAAAGTAATCCACTACAGATTACTAATTTAAAATTGTAATCTGATTACATTACTGATTACTGCATGTAAAAAGTAATCAGATTACTAACTACTTTACTTTCACATTACTTTCAAAACCTATCAAACCTACAAAAATACACTACAAAGTGAAACTCATAGTTCTTTCAGTAATTTTAGCGCGCATCAATGTGTGACATGATCAAAAAAATACAGAAAATTTTGGACTTATCATAAAACTTATCTCGGGTGTTTGTAGGACTACCAGACCGATAAAACATAAAACTTTTCTAACTAGTCTAGTTTGGTGTCGCTAGCCAAGGGGAGGCACAGCTAAGCTATCATTGTGTGGGTTTAGCTGCTACAGGTCCATGCAGAGTACATTATCTTTCCTTATTCTCTCCTCATATCATGTTCATGTAAACTGGAACTCTTTTAGACATTTACATGCCTTGTTTTCCTGCTCAGCATTAGAGAATGTTCTGTTTCAGTTTCAACCCCTTTACTAGTTTAAAAAAAAAAAAACTCTGCGTATATCCATTTTTCCTCATACTGACTGTGAGCTAGCGTTTGGCAGAATTGAGAGACTGTGTTTCCACCTATTTTCCTGTAAACCCTGTCTGATTGGTCTCGCCTCTGTTCACTGAAGATATAAAATTACAACACCGCTGTCTTCTTTTACTGAAGACACCGCTCCAAGTGGAGAATTATTCAGGGCTAAAGAAAAAATCTTTGGGGCAAAACATGATTTATTTTAAAAATACATTTTGCTTAATATTGTTTTCTTAACAATAAATTTGTAATGCAAGTAACGTAATTTTATTGACATCAGTAACTGTAATCAAATTATATAAATTTAAAATGTAATGCATTACAATACTGCATTATCAGAAAAAGTCATTAGAATACAGTTATGTGTTACTTTGTAACATGTTACACCCAACTCTGGTCGTCTAGCCCTCACAATTTGACCCTTGTCAAAGTCACTCAGAACTTTACGTTTGCCCATTTTTCCTTCTTCCAACAAATCAACTTTGAGAACTGACTGTTCACTTGCTGCCTAATATATTCCACACTTTGACAGGTGACAGTGCCTTTAATGTTATGGCTGATCAGTGTATATCCATTAAATATGTTCTGTATGTCAGCTGTCACTTCTGTGATAAAAGCTCTTTTCCCTGTGGTGTTTGATGATGGAGTGACAAAGAGAAGCTAGACAGATTTGTGCAAAGGAAATTGTTTCAAGGATGACTTTTTGTTTTTGAAAGAAAATACTATTATTTAAAGGAAAAAGTTCAAGAAAATGATTTTATTAGGGGAAAGACAAGTAGTTTCTATTATTGCTTAAGTTGGAAATTTGAATCCTTTTGATTTTTATTCATGTGAATATTGTGATGGAGGCTCTCAGACAGGTTATAGGGATCCTTATGCAAAGTTTTATTCAGACAAAAAGCAAGGTAAAAAAATAAAATAAAATAAAAAAAAGGTTCCAGGGTTGGATATTACAAATACTGTATGTTCTTCCATTTTGTTGAAGGGGTGCCAATAATTCTTGGGTTGAGCGTAAGTATGGAGTACTATAGAAAGGTCTCCAATCAGCTACCGTAGGAAATGTGAACAGATATGCATGCCATTATGCCTCTATTGTGTGTCGTAACAAAAGAAAAATATAGGCTAAGCAATTTTATTCAAACATCTGAAACGTTCATTCTCCAAGAGCCTGTCATTTACAGAGGCAACTTAGAGAACATATAATTAAAAGAAAACAGTGGCACAAGCTTGAACAATGCAGGCTAACGAGGCAGATAGGACCAAGCTACAGCTTTCAGCCTGTCAAGAGTTGATTCGTAAATAAAGGATTTAGTTTTTGGTTGTTATCCTCATAACATCCACATTGTTATCCACATGTTTTTGATTGTTATCCACACGGAGCTAAAAGTTACTGGTCTAATGCAGGAAAACTAGGCAGAACTGTCAAGCTGCGTCAGAAAAAAGCTTATTAATATTATTGGAGTAGTCTGAAAAGTGTTCTCAAAATATCATTGTGCACCCCAGTTTTCTCCAAATAGTATATTGCATTGCTATAAAAAGATCCCCAATGACAGCAGTCTATGCTATACATGTTGGAAATGTGGAGGAAAATGAAAAGAGGATGGAAATTTTTTTTTTCCCACTTTTCCTATATTGTGTGTAAACACACCTACTGCTGTCTGAATTGGCTTTTGGCAACAGAAACGTATGTCTCTGTGGATGCGTATAATCTGTTAGTGATCTTCCTGCCATGAGAAAGGGGAAAGAAACAAAAGATTTAGTCAAATAGATTTTCACATCACATGTTATCTGTGCTGTCATTTTTTAGATTTTATTTCTAATTTTAGCCCCTCTTATAGCTGCTGGTTGATCCAGAGATCTAGCCATAGTTGCTAGCACTTGCTTTTCCACAGAGATTGAATCTCGCCTCCGCCGTGTGTGTGTGCAGAGTTTGTATGTTCTCCTTGTACTTCGGGGGTTTCCTCTGGGTACT
>JANDJT010000092.1:15921505-15934737 GCA_024331685.1 Stegophilus panzeri | reverse complement strand
GAAGTGCTTTGGAAGATAAGCGGTACGAAAAATGGATGGATGAAAAATTTTGGAAGACATTTTGCTAAAAAGTGTTAATTTCCCCTATGTATGGAGACTTTTGGGACACCCTGAACATTTGCATAAACTACAGAAGTACAACCACCTCTATGAGTAACAGTGTCCAATGAAGCACTATCCAATCAAAGAACTCCCATGTGTGCAGTTATTTGTGCTAGTAAACTAACAATGTTAAATCAATGAAAAGAAACAACTAGTAAAAACAGCCTAAGCGAAAGAGTTAATACGTGTCAAAATGTTAGATAAATGTTAATTCAAAGCACCAACATTCACTTGAGTATGGTGCGTCACTGTAGTCTTGCCAGAGTTTAAATAATCAGTCTATTTAGGGGGCTGTTGTTAGCATAAATTACAGGAAAAATCCACCCTTTAAAATAATGCATTACCTTACAATTAACATGCAGTCTTCAGTGGTGTCCAAGATTTGTTTTGTAATAAAAGCTGCCTTTTTTTTGTTTTTTAAATGTCTTTCATCCACATGTTGGACTATTCTCCACAAAGCTTCAACTTTCAAGCTAAATACCGCCATCAAGGACATCACAACTGTGATAAAACAAGCTCCTGCATCACGTAATGACACCTCATCCTCGCTGTCACTCATTCTATATTCAGTCGAGACCTAATTGCCGGATCTATCCGCATACATAATTACACACCTCTGCTTTCATGCACAAGAGAGCAGCACAGCACATTCATGCGCCGGAGAGCACCTATTGTCAACGCTCAAATTCACCCTATCGTGAAAGGTAAGAAAAAAAAGACACACGGACAGACAGGTGCCTGCTGATTTTAGCAACACAGAGATGTATATCAAGTGGAGGGGAAGATTGGCTAAAAGCTGTTTGACTCACGTCTAAAATTGTTACCGACTGTGGCACGTCCTTTTGCATGATGATGTTGCTTTGCTTTGGTTCCAGAACCTTCCAATGCACCATGCATTAAAATGAGTCTGTAACGTCCCTCTAACCTCGACACAGACTTGCCTTTCTCTGTTTGTTCTCGGATGATATGTAGTTTCTCAGAGTGTACTAGCTGTAGCTTGCCCACTCAGAGAACACCATTAAATCTCCCCGAACAGGACATAATGCAACACTTCATCTAAACAAACCAATCACACAAGGCTCTTTTTACTTTCACATGAGAAATATTTCTTCACTAAGGTTAGGTGCCCTAAGCAGCAGGGGCTGTCAATGAAACACCATGTGCAACAGAACCACTGAAGTGCACTTATTGTTTGTTTTTTCTTTTTGGGATTTTTCCGAATTTTCCTCTCCAATTTGGTCACCTGCCAATGGCCACCCACATGCTTCCTCTGAGACACATGAAGCCAATCAACTTTTCGAACTGCTGCTCATTCTTCATCGCAGGACAGCATAAAACACTCCAAGTAATACACAATATCTGCCCTCTTTCACATACATGAGCTCACAGATTATCCCACAATTATCTAGTGTTGATCTGATTGAGAGTGCAGGAAGACAAAGCCATCCCTTCCACCCAGAGATCATGGCTAATTTTGCTCTAATTTATGGCTCCCGACCATGAAGGGTTGTGGCATCGGCATGGTACGACATTACAATTGAGAGGATGAATGCTTTTCTGTTGTCCCACTTGGGAGACCCCAAGAAAGAATTTTTCATCACATCCACCCAGAAAACCTTAAAACATTGTAGTTGGAAAACTCTAGATTTCTTGCTCCTTGCGTGTCTTTATTAATATATAGGGATTATCTGAAAGCTATTGCTAGCCGTTGTATTTGAGGCTGCTACTGTTGGGCCCTTGAGCAAGACCCTTAACCTTCTCTGGCATTTGTGAAGAAAAGAATTTCGCTGTAATGTTTATGTGACAAATAAAGGCTTCTTCTTCAGTCTCAAGTTTTGAATCAAACACGTCGAGCAGTGGTGGCTTTTTTTTTTTTTTTTAATAAATTGTACTTGTAAGTGTAATATTAATCCATTTATCCTTTTAACCTTACTCAAGTACATATGTAAAGACAGATGTACTTTTTACTATGTTACAGCTTTCCTTTCTCCATGACATTTTCCTCTGACTGAGTATACAGTATAAATTGCATATGCCTATGTAGCGTGTACAATGAAAGTGAGCACCTACAGCACCTACCAGTTGCCCTGACTGAAGTAGTACATTTCTCAACTGTTTAATGTAAGAATTTATTTATAAAGCATTGTGAAACTGTATTACATCATAATTATTCTCTTCACCATGGTATAATTAACATTTCTAACAAATTATAGTACCTTATTCATCCAAAGCAAAGGTGGAGCAGCTCAGCTGGCTTGAGAACAATGAATGAATGAATGAAAAATATGCTAAGATACTACAGACAAAGCCTGTGAGCCCAGTCATTCCAAGATAGATGACTTTGAATGACGACAATGTTCTTCCTGTAGTCGTGGAAATTGTCATGAAATTTTAACAATACCACCTGCAGTCCAGGAGCACTTGCACTCGATGGCTATTACAAAACCGCAGAGAGTATGCAAGCATGGAAGTTCACGAAGGTAGTTTGGTTTTCACGCAACCATCGCAGACGTTGTCTACACAATAAATATGTTCTTCTTTTCTATCAGCGCAATGCTCATTACAAATAGTATTTTGTATGCAATAATTTAAGCAATGAGCAGCTCTGCATGTGTGTGTGCGCAAGTATGATATAAACTAAAATAAGAGTAGTCTGTTTTGATCAGTGTGTCACAGTTAAATAAGAATCACATGTCTGCCGTGACACTTGTGTAAAACTATAATCTAAAAACAAAGGTTTCTTGCTAAGGAAGTTCAAATATGGTTTTCTGTCTACAGCGTGGTTTCATCCACTATCTCCAGGCCTTCTCTCTTAGGAGAACCTTGTAACCTTTTCACATCCGGCTGCTGTCTCTGGCCTTTTGAGCCAGTCATACTGAGAGAAGCACACTGAGAGAACTCAACTGTGAGATTAAAAACAGCACACAGACACTAAAGCTGTGTGACCTGGCCTCGAGCTTACAGAGTTGACCCTAATAAATACACAGCATGTGCTTTTATTCTTCTCCCACACACATACATGCACAAACACACACTTATAGAGTGGTGCTTAAAAGTTTGTGAACCCTTTAGAATGTTTCTGCATGAATAGGACCTAAAATGTCATCAGATTTTCACACAAGTATGAAAAGTAAACAAAGAGAAGCCAACTAAACAATTGAGACAAAAATATTATATTTAGTCATTTATTTATTGAGGAAAATGATCAGATATTACATATTTGTGAGTGGCAAAAGTATGTGAGTCTTTGCTTTCATTATCTGGTGTGACCCCCTTGTGCAGCATTAACTGCATCTAAACGTTTCCGGTAACTGTTGATCAGTCCTGCACATCAGCTTGGAGGAATTTTAACCCGTTCCTCAGTATAGAACAGATTCAACTCTGGGATGTTGGTGGGTTTCCTCACATGAACTGCCTGCTTCAGGTCCTTCCACAACATTTCTATTGGATTAAGGTCAGGACTTTGACTTGGCCATTCCAAAACATTAACTTTATTCTACTTTAACCTTTCTTTGTTAGAATGATTTGTGTGCTTAGGTTCATTGTCTTGCTGCATGGCCCAAGTGGGCCATGCAGCAAGACAATGAACCTAAGCACACAAATCATTCTAACAAAGAAAGGTTAAATCTCTTGAGATTCAGTTGACAGACAGATGTCATGACATCTTCCTTTAGAAATCATTGGTATAATTCAGAATTCATTGTTCCTTCATTGATGGCAAGTTCTCTTGGCCCAGATGCAGCAAAACCATGATACTACCATCACCATGTTTCATAGAAGGTTTGCAGCAATATTCTTTTTGGAGAGCAGTGGTTTTCTCCTTGCAATCCTGCCATACACACCCTTATTTTTCAGTGTTCTCTCAATGTTGGACTCATGAACATTAGCCAATGTGAAAGAGGCATTTAGCTGCTTAGAAGTTATCCAGAGTTCCTTTGTGACTTCACAGATTGTTAGACGTCTTGCTCTTGGAGTGATCTTTGTTGGTGTTGGTGTGTGTATATATACACATAGCATACATGATTGTGTTCAAACTATACCAGCAGTAATGCAGCACATGCAATTTTTTTCAGACTCTTATCCTTACTTCAGTATTCTGAGCTATGAATTGCAGTGGACCTGACCTGGTGTTGTGTGTTTGTGTGTGTTCATACAGACCTGCGCAGGATGACGGCGGGTTTTATGGGCATGGCGGTGGCCATCATCCTTTTCGGCTGGATCATTGGCATGCTCGGCTGCTGCTGGGACCGAGGCCTAATGCAGTATGTGGCGGGTCTGCTCTTCCTCATGGGTGGTGAGTCAAATAACACACACACACACACACACACACACACACACACACAAGCACTAACACAATGTGCATCAGAAGTTGACAGAGGGTACCTGTGATGAGTTACTGTATATACTGTATGAGACAATGGTGTTATGTATAAAATGTACAGAAACATTTTTTAAAGGAAAATCATTTATAGTGCCAGAAATCTCAACATATTAAAATACAACCTTTGTGCACAAAACACTGTAAAAAGTCTCACCTAAGTAAAGTTGTTAAAAGCACTTACACTTCCTCTGACCTTTTTTTCCACTTGTTGCCCATTAAAGTGGTTTAATTACAGATTAGAGACTGGTGACAGGTGTAGGCGTATGGCACTTTCTTTTAAGTTCACAGCATTGAAGCGTGTCTAACACTTTTGTACAGCAGTAGTGTACTGCAGTGCGTTACAGTGTTAGTAATTTAGACACTGAAACACTGAGGTTCAGGTGTCCTTGAGTTATAAAAGAAACTTTCAACTCTTATTTTCCTATGTTTTGATCGAAGAACACAGAGTGTTGATAGTAGGCCCCATTTTGTTGCAAAGACTGAAGATAAGACAGTTGTTTTGCCTGTCATATAATTAAAATCAGCAGCTAATACAAGTGTGTATTTTGAACTTAGATTGTTTGAATTTTGTTTAATTTTTTTTGTCCCTCATGACATTATAACGTGCACAGCTGCACAGGAAAATGACTTACTGTAAATGTAATTTTCTTCACCTATGCTTAAGGACTTTTTAAAGGCCTTGTTTCATGTGGACCTCATTAGGTAAAAGTGCACACAGTGACCTTTCAGTGATTGGCAAGTCGCGATGCTGGTCACAGGGCGTAAAACTAAATTACACTGCCTATACAAAATATAGTTGGATTTTTTTTAAATGGTTACATATTTACATCAACACAAAATATGTAAAGAACACCTGCTAGCTTTCCATCATTAAAAGATCTTCCCACTTAATTTTCATTGATCAGTTGCTGTCTACATTGCTCCGGGTGAAGTTGATTTTGTGCAGTTCAGTTCAATCTAACGTACCTGGCAAATCAAAGTCTTCTGGGGGGTTTTTTCACCGTGTTACATCATAGTGTTTGGCACAGCCAGCCAGACATCTCCCTGGCAGGAAGTATGCCGAGGGCTTTAATGTTGATGTTGGTTGTAGATTTTTGTAAACACGGCAGCCTCCCCTCACGTCATACTACCTCTTCTGTATGCAACATGCAGCCCCAGAGCTGTGGGGAGCAAAGTGAAGATGCAATTAAAATGGGTGGCATTAATGTAGTGGCCTGCTCTTGAATAATAAGGAGGCAATTAAAAAGCCAATTAAGATGCTAAGTCATAAAAACAGAAGGTTGCACTGAGGGTCAGATTACAGGGGGCTGAGCGCTTGCTTGGTCACAGCATATACGAAATGTGTTCCCAGTAAGGAGTTAGAGTGATTTATACATATAAAGATCAAGTATCATATAATTAACGAGACTATTTTGATGAATTCATTTCGAGTCATTTCCAGTCACGCTGTGTCACATTTTGGTGTCCTTTGGTGTCAGTTAAATGAAAGAAATTAAAATGTATCTGATTTTAGTGCACTTTCCAAAGAGCTTTGCATTGTGAATGGCATACATTTTAATTTACAGTCCCCCCTGAAACTACTGGAATGGCAAGGCCAATTAATTAGTTTTTGCTGTAGACTGAAGACATTTGGGCTTGAGCTCAAAAGATGAATATGAGAAGAGAGTTTAGAATTTTAGCTTTTATGTACTGGTATTTATATGTAGGTGTGTTAAATGACTATAGAAGTTCGAGTTCAAGTTCCAGTGGCTTTATTGTCATTTCAACCATACACAGCTGGTACAGTAAACAGTGAAACAAAACAGCGTTCCTCCAGGACAATGGTGCTACATAAAACAAGACACAAACCACATGAGACGATGTAGAACTAAATAAAATCTACACTTTTTTACATAAAGTGCATGTGCAAACGTGTGTTAACAACACATGACAGTCCAGTACTACTAAAACAGGACAATAGGCACAGTAAATGACAGTTTAGCGCTGACCAGTACACAGTTTTAGTGTGGAAGTGTCCGATATAACAGGTAGTGCAAAGGATAGGGGCCAAAGAGTAACAATATAATTTAAAAGATGTATAAATGTAAACGTAACAGACTATGACTTATATGACTTAGTATTCAGCAGATTAGGTTATAGCAAATAAGGACATAGCAGTTATTGCAGCAGCAGCCAGGTAAAGTGTATAATACTATATTTTTATAAGTACAGTAGCAGTAAAATGCAATAGAGTCAATGTGCAAATATTGCAGGAATGTGCAAATATTGCAATGGGAGTGGGATGGTGTTCAGTTCAGTGTGTGTGTGTGTGTGTGTGTGTGTGTATGTGTGTGTGTCAGTCTAGTCTCTCAGTATTGAGGAGTCTGATGGCTTGGGGAAGAACATAGCACATTTTGTATCAGACCACCCAATTTGTGACTAACAGGTGTTTTTTGTTACCCAGGTGTGTCCTGTTAGTATGATTGTTTAAAGGATTAATAGCTCTTAATGTCTCCTCTTGGTTTTAGCATTCAGTTTCCCATGTGAAGACTGTTTTTTTTTGTTGTTGTTGTTGTTAAAAAGGATAAACCAACATGAAGATCAGAGAGCTGTCTATGGGAGAAAAGCAAGTCATTTTGAAGTTGAAAAAGAGGGAAAATCAATCAGAGGCACTGCACAAACATTGGGCATAGCCAATATAACAATTTGGAATATCCTGAAAAAGAAAAAAAACACTGGTGTATTGAGCAACAGTGTATGGGCCAGCCAAGGAAAACACCAGCAGCTGATGACAGAAACATTGTGAAAGCTGTGAAGAAAAACCCAAAAACAACAGTTAGTGACATCACCAACAATCTCCACAGGGCAGTGGTGAAGGTATCACAATCCAATGTCCAAAGAAGACTTTGAGAGCAGAAATATAGAGCCCATACCACAAGATGCAAACCACTCATAACCAGTAAGAATCGGAAAGCCAGATTGGAATTCACAAAAAAATACAGAGATGAGAACAAACGTTCTGGAACCAAGATTGACTTCTACTAAAGTGATGGAAAGGCCAAAGTGTGGAGAAAGAAAGGATCTGTTCATGGTCCAAAACATACACGCTCATGGTGGAGGTAGTGTCATGGCTTGGGTTTGCATGGCTGCTTCTGGAAGAGGCTCACTAACATGGTGGTAGCAACAGAATGATTTCAGGAGTTTACAGGAACATGAACATTTTGTCTGCCAATTTACAGAGAAATGCATCCAAAGTAATTGGGAGGAATTTCATCATGCAGCAAGACAATGATCCAAAACACACTGCCAACATAACAAAGGACTTTATCAGGGAGGAAAAGTGAAAGGTTTTAGACTGGCCAAGTCAATCATCAGACCTTAACCCAACTGAGCAGCATTTCACCTCCTGAAGAGGAGACTAAAGGGAGAAACCCCTAAAAAAAATCAACAATTGAAAGAGGCTGCAGTAAGAGCCTGGGAAAGCATCACAAAAGAAGAAACCAACAATTTGCTGATGTCAGTGATTCACAGATATTTTAAGCAAGGGATATGCAACCAAATATTAAGTGTTATTTATTTTAATTTACTTCAAGACTTGTTTGTTCTTATACATTTGCTGGCCTAAAAATCGGGTGGTCTGATACAAAAGGTTCTATGTTATATGTTATTTAACACATCTAGCTGGAAATAGCAGGAAATAAAAGCTGAAACCCCAAACTCTCGTCTCATGTCCATCTTTTGACCTCAAGCCCAAATGTCTTTGGGGTATAGTACAAACAAATGAATTGGCCTTGCCTTTCCAGTAGTTTTGAAAGTATGTTAACTTGCTCTTTTTGCTTTTTCAGGTACCTTCTGCATCATCTCGCTGTGCACCTGCGTAGCGGGAATTAATTTTGAGCTTTCCCGCTATCCGCGCTACCTGTACGGCCTCCCAGACGACATCAGCCATGGTTACGGCTGGTCCATGTTCTGTGCCTGGGGTGGCCTGGGCCTGTCTCTTATCGCCGGCTTCTTCTGCACGCTGGCTCCCTCCGTTCAGCCAATCCCACGCTCCACCTGCCCCAAATCCCGGCAAGAAAATGGCACAGTGTGTTAAGCGGAGGCTACCGACAAAGTCACCATGCAGCAGCGTGCAGAGTGAAAAACATATAAACAATAAGACGACTGATTATCAAAACCATATGTTTGTTCCAGAGTCATTTCTGATCTCACCAGTCAGACGCCATTTTCGTGTGACTTTGCAAGTAAGTATCCTGATTGTTCCATGACAAAAAAATTATAATAAATGAAAGCCAGTATGTTACTGAGATTCCGAAATGGAGATACCACACAGGAACACTTCACTTTCAGGATTTTATTTCTTTCCCATTGAGAACATTGGGAAAGGCAGCATGAAACGGCGACTAATGGAGACTTGTACATCAGTATGTGAAAATACAGCAGCATGAAACCTTGAAAGGTGTGTAAGAGTTTCTAGCTGTTAGTTGTCTCTTTATTGATAAATTGGTGCTTTGGGGTTGAAAAAAAATCCCAATATAGTATATGTGTTTTGTGTTTGAAGAGTTACTGAACTGGAGACAGTGCCAATCTATATCTAAGGAGGGTAACAATGCAAATGACAATAGAAACGTTTTGAAGCAATGGATTGTGTGATACCAATATAGTTATAGTGAAGCACTGGATACTGGATACAACCACAAGCCCTTTAGTCTGCAGACAAGAAATCAGTACTGTAAGAAAATGAGGAAGAGACTGTAAGAAGAGGAACGGGACACATCTGCTGGTGCCAGTATCTCTCTACTGCTGTATTGCAAATTGTAAAGAATATTCCAGAACAAATCCTTACCATGAGGAGAGATTTGAGAGAGTTTCATTTCTTCCATTCTCCAACAGGATCATGTAAATGTTTTTAACATGGTACTCCACCTTTTTTTTTTTTTTTTTTTGTCTGCTTGACTTTTTTTTTTCCTTTAATTGACATGTACCTTGAACGGGTGTGAGTGTATACGTGTGTATCTGTCCTCCATTTTGCTCTTATCGATAAATGTTGTGTTAATTTGGGTGGGTGTTTATTTTCTGTAGAGAGACGGAGGGGGAAAACAACAGTGTCAGATAAAAAAATAAAAAAGAAAATGCCAGAAACTTTCAACTCGATAGGTTAGTTCTTTGATAAACATTTAAAACAATAATAATTTAAGAGGAAAGATGCCATATCTTGTTTGAAAAGAAGAAAGCACAGTTTTCCTAGAGACAAAGATGACTCAGCATCACAGTAGCTGTCTGTGAGATCGCACTTATTCCATTTGATAGGAAGAAGCCCTCGTTTAAAGCTAGCTTCCAGTGAAAGGACATAGTGTTTGCATGCTTCTTAATGACAAGAGACATTAGTGACAGAGAAACCATGGCACCTTTGCCAAAAGAGCTTCAGAATACAGGATGAGAGCAGCCATTAAATAAAGCACAAGCTGAATGCGATCTATAAACACTGTTGGGCCCATTCAATCCCAGATCAAGCTGTGATGCTCACACTCATCTGCTTGCTTTGCATTCAATTTCATTTTCCTCGATATTAATTATTAATGTCCTGAGAGTACCGTGAAGTGTATCTAAAAAGCTCACTGCCATCTCAGAGAAGGTGTCCTCAGTTTCAGCCTGGCCTAATTATATTGTGGAAGGCTGGGCCACCGTTTGTGTAGTCTCTCATGTCTACAATCAATCTGAAATGCTGGACCATGTTCTCTAGAAGTGTAGGTATATAAGTATAGGAGTCATGCAGACCTGCCAACCCTAAAGAAGAATAATGTGTAGTCTCACTGATTACTGAAAGATTACTGAAAGATTAAGATTACTATTAGAAATATTTGCAAAGTGGTAGATTTGACATTTTGTTGTTGTTGTTGTTGTTGTTGTATTGGTCAAAGATTTGCACCATTTAACACCTTTGAACTATGGCCATTGTCACTGAAATCTGGATATACAGTAGATTAAGCTTTAGAATTCTAAATGAGCAAGCCAGAGGCAAGGATGTTGATATGAAGAAGAAACCTTGAGAGGAGCTAAGGAGTCCATCCTCTTCTGAGTGACACCGGATTGTGTGATTATGAGTCATTATTCTTCCAATATTGACTATAAAAATCAAGTGTGTTGACAGGATCTTCGGTTTGAGGCTCATTATTGATTTCAGTTTTTGGTGGCTGAAATGTTTGCGCATCCCAAATAAATATACGTAATTAACTGTTGTAATCTATACGTTAGCTAAGCCAAACATATATTGATAGATTTTATTTCACATTGACGAACTCAAAAGATTCCCTGTTTAGCTTGACAGAAAGCGAGGGCACAGCGTCAGTACATCTTTCAAGAAGGAAAATAAAAAAAATTACTAAGATGACATGGGGGAAAGGGGGAGAGGCTTCCAGGAGGTGTTAGTTAATATCAGAGAGTCCAAAACCCCTACACAACTGTCAATCATTCCAGATTCATATGAGGGGGAAAAAGACTGGTCTTTTGGCATATTTTTGAGTGATTTCTTGTTCTAGTGTACTTCGATGTGAAAATACCTATACAAAATGCATAAAGGTTGGCAGGTCTGCTAATGTAGTTGAACAAAATATGATAGAACAGCTTGGGTCTTCATTCATCTGAGCTCTGTGATCTGGACTGTATGGAAGTTTGGATGCAAGATGATAACGCAGTTAGCTAGAAAATGACATTATACCAACCTATAGAACCCAGATGGAAAACCATATGCCTGATTACTATATTCTCACAACTGCAAAGAGGAGTATGGAAATCTGGTCTCAAAGGAAAATTGTATAAGCCCATCTGGTCTTATATAAGATAGTGTTCCTGGACACACTTAAAAGGAAAAATATTTAGGCTATTTCAGTCTGCGAGGATTATGCAACCAGGCATTGATATAAACCGAGTTGCATCCATTCCTCACTGGTGAAAAGCAGATGAACTCTTTCTCATCATTTCTTATCCAGAGGCTGCAGGCCAGCACCACTATATCTGCTTTTCCATAGCTAGGAAACAAACATTACAATATCATACATCAGACAAATCTCTTTTTTTTTTCCTTTTTTTTTTTACACCCACATCATTGATTTATATTTTTTAAATGCTTGAGGTCAGAATAGCCACACATGACATAGGGTTCAGATGAATTAATAAATTAATTAAAAGTAGACATTTCACAAGTTTAGCACTGATCAGGCCAAGATGGTAGGCAATTTTCTACTCATTAGCTCAACAACCCAAAGTTAGTCATAGTCAGTACATACATCCTAGATTGTAATATTCCTGATTCTGCTATACTGAAGCAACAATTTTATTAAAAAAGAGAAATATGGTACATTCAGTATTTATGCGACATTCAGATCCAAGCTGTTTTCATCAATCCAACACTGGAAAAGAATTTTTAAACATATCATGGCATCACTCCATCCAACTAATGTCTGTGTTTACATGAAAGCAGCCAAACATGCGTATTGTGTCTTTTTGTTTAAGGAACAAGCATTTGGATGTTTGGGTATAATGTTTTGAGTGAGTGGGAATATATTTTTCCTCCATATGTTGTAAAATAATAACAGGATAACAGAAACTGCAACTTTCATTTTTATGAGACAATTAAAAATCTAAGGACTTATCGAATCGTTTTCATCAGTAATGTGTCTGTTGCCTAAATCCAAAAAATGTACAAAAAATTAAGTAAAAAAAAAAATCCTGGAAATGTTAAAACTGTGGAATGTAAAACCATAAAATAAAATGTCATTGGTGTGTTTATTTGTATGGACTGTTCCCTTTACACACTGGAATGTGCACAATGGAAACTGTTGGAAACTGATTTCTCATACACTGTGCAAGAAATCAAAGTCAAAATACTGAGAGAAGTTATAAATTAGCTTAACATTCACTTGATGTTTATTCATTTATATTTCTCTATTTGGATAAGCAGTGCAAGTTAAAGGACAGATGGATGAGACAGGAGCCTTAATTAGTTCCACATACTGGCCTACATGACCTTCATAAAATAAAATATTGGAGAGTTAAAAATGGGGGGGGGGGGGGGGGGGGGGTGGGTTAGATTTAGATGAGAGAGGACAAAGGAGAATGGACAGACTGGTGAGCTGCCAGGAAGGCTATGGAAACTCAAATAATCACTCTTTACAAACGTGCTGAGCAGAAGAGCATCTCAGAATGCACAGTCCTGAAATGGATGGGCTACAGTAGCAGAAGACCACATCAGGATCCGCTCCTGTCAGCCAAGAACAAGACTCTGAGACTACAGTGGGCACAGGCACTCCAAATTTAGTTTAAGTACTAAATAGTATGTCTATTTAAAAAAACTGATAGATAGATAGATAGATAGATAGATAGATAGAAACATGGCACTACACTGCACTAAGCTGTATATAATTTATTTGTACACTACAACCCCCAATTCCAAAAAAGTTGGAACGCTGTGTAAAATGTAAATAAAAACAGAATGCAAATTTCATAAACCCATGTGTTATTCACAGTAAAACATAGAAAACATATCAAATGTTTAAACTGAGTAAATGTATCATTTTAAGAAAAAAAATAAGGTTTGTGGGTGTATTAGTGCCTATTGAATGGGCAGCTTGCACATCTGGAAAGGCACCATCAATGCTGAAAGGTATATACACGTTTTAGAGCAACATCTGCTCCCATCCAGATTCCATCCCATCTTTACTTCTGAGAGACTCTGCCTCTCTAAGATACTCTTTTTATACCCAATCATGTT